>WNYA01002587.1:0-10702 GCA_019512145.1 Engystomops pustulosus | reverse complement strand
ACGAACTTTTCCCGAGCTCGAGTGCTCGTCTAGAAAACGAGCCCCATTGAAGTCAATGGAGACTCGAGCATTTTCAAGGGGACCAAGGCTCGCCACAGGGAAGCTTGGCCAAACACCTGGGAACCTCAGAAAAGGATGGAAACACACGGAAATGGATGCAGGAAACAGCAGGGGCAGCATGCATGGATGCCTCTGAGTGCTTAATCGCACATGCCCCAAATTATGGCAACAGCATGGCCATGACAGAGTGACAGAATGAAGCTAGATAGCATCTAAACATCCATAATTGACCCTGACACTATGGGGACGTCATGCAAGGCAGGGCAAGCGCAGCAGCAGGCTAGAGAGTGGCATGGCACATACCCTAAATGGACTCAGGCTTCAAACCAATGGTGGCAGAGAGGAACCAAAGAGGGTGAGCAGAAGCGCTCAAATAATATGCGGTACATGATAAAAGTTTGCCAGATAATTATGGGATACACAGCAGGGTGGCGACAAAGTTAACATGGAAGCCATGAAAACAATCCAAAATTCTGCCTGACACAGCTCGTTTGATAAGGGGACCATGTATGGAGGCAGTGAACTAGTAGTAGATTAAAGGTGCTGCAGTTAAAACTATGTTAGTTGGATCTTGTCATGGAGCTGGCGCTCCGCTGCCAGGCGAGCTTTCGCCAATCCAAGCCCATGTCTCTAGGCTACTCCCCAAACAGCACTTCTAAGAACCTTTTGTATAAGATCAAGTGTAGTAGCGTTCTTATAAGTTTAGGATATGGCGGGTGAGGGGAATGTAAACAGAAGCGCAAGAAGCGCTGAAATAATATTGGTAAATGGATAACACAGCTGGGTGGCGACAAAGTTAACAACTTTGATGTGGAATCCATGAAAACAACCCAAATTTTTGCCTGACACACCTCGTTTGATAAAGGGACGATGTATGGAGGCAGCTATATGGACGACTTTTGGAGGTAGCAATGGAGACAACGTGTGGAGGCTGCTATGGAGACAATTTAATTTGGATAGTGCCTGTATAGTGCAGGTAGGTGGCCCTCCAGAAAAATGGAATAGATTGAGTGCCTGTATGTGGCAGTCCAAAAAAGTTTTCAAACCAGAGGAGCAGGTAGGTGGCCCTCCAGAAAAATGGAATAGATTGAGTGCCTGTATGTGGCAGTCCAAAAAAGTTTTCAAACCAGAGGAGCAGGTAGGTGGCCCTCCAGAAAAATTGAATAGATTGAGTGCCTGTATGTGGCACTCCCAAAAATTGTTTAAAACAGAGGACCGGGTAGGTGGCCCTCCAGAAAAATTAAATGCATAAAGTACTATAGCTAGAGCCAGTGGGCCCTGTCAAAAAATAGCCAGTTTCCTCTGCTTTAGTGTACAAAGAGGAGGAGAAGGAGGAAAATGAGGAGGAGGAGGAGTGGATAAATTATTCAGGTTGAGCTTCCTTCACCTGGTGGAGATTGGAAATTATGAGAAATCCAGGCTTTATTCATCTTAATAAGCGTCAGCCTGTCAGCGCTGTCAGTCGACAGGCGTGTACGCTTATCGGTGATGATGCCACCAGCTGCACTGAAAACCCGCTCGGACAAGACGCTAGCGGCAGGGCAGGCAAGAACCTCCAAGGCGTACAGCGCCAGTTCGTGCCACATGTCCAGCTTTGAAACCCAGTAGTTGTAGGGAGCTGTGTGATCATTTAGGACGATGGTATGGTCAGCTACGTACTCCCTCACCATCTTTCTGTAAAGATCAGCCCTACTCTGCCGAGACTGGGGACAGGTGACAGTGTCTTGCTGGGGTGACATAAAGCTGGCAAAAGCCTTGTAAAGCGTACCCTTGCCAGTGCTGGACAAGCTGCCTGCTCGCCTACTCTCCCTCGCTACTTGTCCCGCAGAACTACGCACTCTGCCGCTAGCGCTGTCAGAAGGGAAATACTGTTTCAGCTTGTGCACCAGGGCCTGCTGGTATTCATGCATTCTCACACTCCTTTCCTCTCCAGGGATGAGAGTGGAAAGATTTTGCTTGTACCGTGGGTCCAGGAGAGTGAACACCCAGTAATCGGTGCTGGAATAAATTCTTTGAACGCTGTCTCGCCAACATTCTCCTCCTCTTCCTCCTCATCCTCCTCCACCTCCTCCGATATGCGCTGAGAAACAGACCTGAGGGTGCTTTGGCTATCAACAAGGGAATCTCCTTCCCCCATCTCTTGTGATTAGCGCAAAGCTTCCGACTTCATGCTGACCAGAGAGTTTTTCAACAGGGTCCAGAAAACAGTTCCTCAGAGTATGGCGGTTCAAATGCCAAATTTTCCTGGGAGGGGGCAGACTGGGGGGGGAGGAGGCTGAGGTGCAAGAGCTGGAGGAGTGCCGATTTCGGTGACATGGGTGGACTGCGTGGAATGGACGCCCACGTCCCCGCCCTCGTCCTCGTCCTCTACCCCTAGCCCGCGGGTTAAACATTTTGAAAATGAAAGTTATATAACTTTAATTTTTTTTTAACTTTTTTTTGTGTTTTTTTGTGTTTTTTATTTTTTTTTGTGTTTTTTAGTTTTTAAAACCAAACAATGCTATCCTATTGCTATACGTGTAAGGGTACCACGTCATGCTGGGTGGAGTGCAGAGTCTCCTGGCTTGTGATTGGCTCTGTTTCTGGCCGCCAAAAAGCAAAACGGCGGGAGCTGCCATTTTCTCGAGCTGGCGAAATACTCGTCCGAGCAACGAGCAGTTTCGAGTACGCTAATGCTCGAACGAGCATCAAGCTCGGACGAGTATGTTCGTTTTCCGAAGCAGTATATGATCAGTGCTACTGTTATTATTGCAAGCATATGTGTGTGTGTGTGTGTGGGGGGGAGGTATGGGGAAACTAAAACGAAATAGAATGCGCTGGCCTCGTGTAGTAGGTCTTGGCAAATGTAATTTCCACAGTTTAAAGAAAATTTCTCACCTTGGTAACATGAGCGTGAGCACATGTAAAGTAGTGGTAGTCGATGGCAGCCGGGGTCTCCTTAGGTCAGTGTATCCCGCACCAGAGGATGAGATGGCGGTTTTCAGAGTAGGTATACCCAACGTGGGATGAAGAAACCTCAGGCGCTCGGTGACATCCAATTCAAAAAGTTAATTTATTTGTATAAAAATAAATAAAATCATGACGCGTTTTGGCCCAGTACATGAGCCTTCTTCAGGCCTAAATTAACTTTTTTAATTGGATGTCACCGAGCGCTTGAGGTTTGTTTATCCCACGTTGGGTATACCTACTCTTCTCAGACTAATTGGCCTTGTGTTAGCTCTGTTAAATCATAACATGGCCTTTAAGCAGAAAGGAGCGAGAACACAGTAAATTCTAAACACTTTCACACTGGATGAAGTTTGAATAGTGACATTAGCTGTACACAGATCAAAAGCTCCCCCAGCTAAAACTAAAATGTCCACTTGATTTTCAAAATGGCTTCTGTTTGGTTCTCTTGGTCCAAGATGGCCGCTGTAGAAGAATAGATCATTAACATTCCCCCCTATTTGAGACTTGCAGACCTATAACCTCCCAAAGCAACCTCCTCAAACTCCAGGTACCTTCAGCTGAGCTAAACCCTCACCTGCTGGACTTTATGGCTTCACCAGATACCCCAGAGGCCAGTCACTAAAAGGGTTAAAGGTCTGCACACTCAAATCACATCACTGAGTTCACAGGTTAGTAAACAGGCTGGTTCTCCAACGGGCAGCATCATCCTCCACTCCGGGCACTTCTCCTGTTGTGGTTCTTACCACCTGGACGGCCATCTGGGACATGGTGGACTTGATTAGGGGGACCATACAACATGCAAGAGTGAGAAGAGCAAAATCACAATCACCAATATCCCCACTTAAAGGAAACCCTTCCAATCCCCCAACCACAAAGTGAAGGACGGGAGTTGCTCCAGTTCAGTGATTCATCTTGGGCTGACATGGCTGAGCTGGTCTTGTGGAGTTGAGGGGGTTAACAATGTCCATTGCTATGGGTGATGGCTATTAATGGGGACATGGGCACTTTAAGGCACAGTCACTATTCCCTGGAAGGTGAGCCAATTACCTAGCGTCGGAAAACAATATCTACCCCCCTTTAACTTCGCCAGTGGTACTCACTCAGGTTCAGCCGCGGTGATGGGACAGCTGCGGTGAACGATGACCTCCTTTCCCGATGTCGGCAGGCAGAAGGGACTCTCCTCCAGTCGCAGGACTCTGAATGATGTGCACGCTGTGGACAGGTTCAGGCGCGGCCTGCGCCGAAATCCAAGATTAATCCTCTTCGTTGCCGGCCGCTCATGCTCCGGCTCCTCCTCCATGCTACGGCTGTAACACCAAGGGCGCCCCATCCATCTACCAGGGACACATACTACTGACTCTAAGGGCTGCCCCAGGGAGAACCAGTGCATCAGCCTCTCCCTCCATATCATTTCTTGCCAACACCACCTGCTGGAGACCTGCCGGGCTGTAGGAAAGCCCTCCGGTCCCCATACCAAGCACCGTGACACTAGCGTTCCTAGGCCGCAACCGCCAGCCACTCCGGTATTCTGGGCCCCGGCTGCCTCCAGGCCCCAAGAAAAGGTTAGGCCCCGGTGGGGGATTTTGCAAGTGGCGTCATGAACAGGATTTCTAATTCGGTGCCTTATTCTTGCACTATAGACTGTCCTTTATTACAAATCTACTGTGCTGCCTAATCCTGCTGCCATCCGGGTTTAGGCCCAAGTGACTTTGTGCTTTTCCACATTGACTTTGTTACTGAACTTGCCACGTGCTGTCGAGCATCTCTCCAGCACTCCGGAGGTTAATCTCTGTCACAGAACTCTGCTGCATCCGGCGCTGCCACGCAGGAAGCGTTTACCCCAGAGGAATCACCAAGCTCCACCCACTGTGCATGTGGCGCGAAGTACCGTGGAGGAGAAGTTGGAGCGTGAGCGTCCGGCAACGAGGAGGGTTAATTGGCCATCTTGGATTTCGGCGCAGGCCGCGCCTGAACCTGTCCACAGCGTGCGCACCATTGCATGTCCTGCGACTGGAGGAGAGCACCGCTGAGTCCCTGCTGCCTGCCGACATCGGGAAAGGACCTCGAAGTCCCCGAGATTCCCACTGGATGCCAAGGAGTAACAACAGAGTAACCCTACCGGCCTTAATCGATACCGGCTCAAGTGACCACCCTCCGAAGTGCTACCTTCGAGAGATGCCGAAAAGGAGCATCCTTAACACAGCCTCCCAAGGCTTACTTGAACATTAGAGAATGGGTAGAAGCATGTTCACACTATACAGAGCAAACACCCACAAAGGATTAAAGTGTATATGAAGGGGGGTTTTTGGGGAAGAGGGAAAAGTTGTGAGTGTATTGCTTTAAAATGTAACTTTTATTTGTTCTTATATTAAAATAACCAACACTCGTGTGCGTCTACATACACCATGAGGTTCTAGTGTGGCAATACAAACCACACTTAATCAATGTCACCGTGGCAATATACTGTAAGCCTGGGACAGTAATACAGGAGGAGGACCCCTTAGTTTGAACAGTCCTCCTGTAGTCCAATGTCACGTCCTCTTAATAATTTTTATAAGAGGACAAGAGGAGACAGTGGTATATCGTTTGCATCATCCAGCGGCAGGTGCTAATATTCTGCAGGCCGCCTGAGAGCACAATGCTTCTATGTGTGAATAGAGACAAAGTGCCGCACTGTGTCAGATTCCTTGCTGGTATCGATGCGCTGCGCTGCATGTGTCTAGACTGCTTGCTGTAGCTAGTCTCCGCGCACTCACACAAGGTATGTATTGTATCAGCCACAGGAACCCAGCGCTGCACTGGCTCACTATTGGTATGTATGCTAGCACTGTTCCTCAGTTAATTGTCCCTATTCTGTCAGCATTGATTAGTGAAGAGTGTCCCGACACGTGTTTCGCCAGGTCACCCTGGCTTCTTCTAGCCCCCAGATGAAGGCTTGACAGCTGAAACGTGTGTCGGGGTCAGCGTGGGGCTCATTCTCATTATGGGTGAGGATATTTGGACTTCCCTGTTTACTTTATGATCACCAGCAGTTTATTTTGTTCTCATACACTTGTATATACTCTCTCCTGTGTCCATTTTGTGTACAAATCCCACACTTGGTTTTTTATACATACCTCTCATCTGTGCCTGCATGATATTTAATGTCAGTAATCTCATCATGCAGCTTGGATGTTGCCATCGTGTAAAATGTTGTATATAGCTCTAGACCACGCTGTATAGTGCCGGGGCATACTTTTCCTGTGCATAGTTGTCCATTAGTCAGTACATATTTGTAATCTTTTTATTAGATTTTTTCTACAATAAAATGTATAAATTTTTGACCGATTTTTTGTGGAACTTCTTCTTTTGTTTTGAGTGCTCTCTATATGTTCCATGGTATTTATGTGTTTTTTGAACCCAGCTATTTTATAGCAAAAATTCTTTTTTGGTTTGGGTGAACATGAAGCCCGACATCGAGACCTGGTGCCAGGAATGCCCAGCCTGCGCCATCCCTCGAGGAGAGCGACACCATCAAAGGGCCCCTTTACATCCCATTGTGAGCCAACGACCGTTGGAGATCCTGGCTCTGCATCATGTAAAGTTGGAGCCCAGCAGATCCGGTCACACTTATGCCCTGACAATAATCGACCACTACACAAAGTTTGTGGTCGCAGTACCAGTCAGAGACATGTCCGCCAGGACCACCGCAGCGGCCCTGTGGAAAAGCTTCATTCCCCCTTATGGCTGTCTGGATAAAATCCTTACGGACCAGGGAACTGCATTTTAGTTGCAAGTGTTCCAGGAGCTATGTACCCTCTATGGCTGCAAAAAGCTAAGGACCACAGCCTACCATCCGCAGGGCAATTGGCTCTGTGAGAAAATGAACCAGACTCTCATCAACATGCTGAGAACCCTGAACCCTTCGAAAAGGGCTGACTGGCCAAAGTTACTACCGGAGCTAGTATACCTGTACAATAATACCACCCATTGCTCCACAGGATACACTCCCTACTACTTGATGTTTAGGAGACATGGCCATCTCCTGGCAGATATGGCCTTGGACATGGAAATCCCTGATTCACAATCTCTACTCCCTCAGACTGATTGGGTTCAGGAGCATCAGAGGCGTCTGGCGGATGCCAGAGAAATTGTGGATGTTCGGGTGGAAGAAGCCCGAGATAAACAAAAGAGAGATTTTGACTGCAACGCCTGTGCTGAGCCCCTTGCCCCTGGAGAATGAGTGTGGCAGAAAAACAACCATCCCACCAGTAAGTTAGATGGGCATTGGGAGTGTGAGCCATACCTAGTTAGAGACAGTTTCTCCCCTGAAGTCTACGAGATTTCAAGAGGAGACCGCCCATCCCTCCAGGTACACAGGAACCGGCTGAAGAGATATCTGCGATCCTTCACCCTTGTGTCAAATCCTCTGACCCCAACTTCTAGTCCAAGAGCCCCATTGTGTTCATCTACTCCCAGTTTTCTTGAACTTGTGACTGTGCCTCAACTTTGTGTGATTGTCTCTACTCCAGTGAGAGTTACTCCAGAGAGGTCATCATCCCCGTCGCAGTCGCCAACGCTGCTGCCTGTGGAGGATGACCCTGTCCCCGAACCTGTTGCCCCTGTCGTCTCTGAGGAGCCTGCGATCCCTACTCCAGTGCCTGATTACGGAGACGACCACGAAAAAATGGTAATTTTCTCTCAACAGGAACTCTGGAGATCTCAGCGAGAGACAAAGGGGAAACCTCCTGCGTATCTGCAGGAGTACCAGCTGTTCCGACACAAAGGTCGGAAGCCAAAGGCTGTCTGCTTTGCCGATCCTGAGGTACTCACTGCTACTGACTGCAACTCAGATACCGAGTAACCCCAGATGGGCTGTAGCCCTTAACAGGTACTGTGTATATTGTGTAAATATGTTTTATTTCTGTTATTTACTCCCAGTTGGGCTGTGCCCCTTATATCCTCTGAGCCAGAGACTATCCTGGGACTCTTTCCCCTTATTTATTTATTGTCAAGTCAAGAGACTTTCCTTGAACTGTCTACTATATGTGCTATGTTAGCACCAACCTCTGCCGTAGCAGAGCCACCTTGTACTAAGGACTCTGTCCCTTATCCCAGAGGAGACCCTTATCAGCACTTTTCCCCACATCAAGGGCTGCACCCAGACTATGGACTTTTCCGTAAAGCCGTCTGAGAGACTTTCATCACATGCTCTACAAGGGAAAAGTAGCCATTTCAAATGTTTGACATATGTGCCTTTTTCTCTACAGGAAATTGGACACTTTTGCACTTTGTCTCTCTTGCTACCCCGAGTAGCCAGTTGCAGTAACCTGTAATATTATAATGTTCAAGTTACTTACCCATTAGGCTTCCTAAGCCAATGCGAGTTACATGTTTGCACAACTGCCATGTTGACAGTCAGTTTGCACTTAACCTTTTATAAGGCTTTGCAGGTTTGTAGTTGAGGCTGTGTCGGACCGTCCTTTGTATGTACTTTAACGTATATTATATTTGTCGCCAAGGAAGAAGAATTTTTGAACAAATAGTCAAGCCTTGGTGCAAGGAGTGGACAACAGGACATGACACCACACCTTTCCCTCACCAACAGTTGGTTTAAGGGCGTTAGCTACCAACTGTCACATATTCGTTGTATTTAGTGTACCCATAGCTCCCAACCGTCCCGATTTTGACGGGACTTTCCCGTTTTTCGTACCTCTGCCCCGCGTCACGGGCAGCTATGAGATTGTCACGGATTTTCCCCCCAGGTCCCGCTGCTGTGTCCCCATAGTAAATACTTTGAAAGCCAGAATTCACAGTACAGAATGGCTTCTATAGACATCGGGAGGGAATCCTTTTCAGAGAAGTGTCGGGCTTAGCAGAGAGAGCAGGGACCACGTCATCAGGTCTGATCAGTATCTGTCCATATATGGTCTCCAGGGCTTCCCCAGACACAAGCTCTTTATTTAATTAAATTACATAAAGTTTTGCCCAGGCTGAGATTCAAACCTGGGACCCTCTGCACTGCAGACAGAAGCTTAACTAACTGAGCTATAAGCCCAGTGATACAGAGCTGAGGATTTTTGGTAACTAAGACATGTCCCTGCTGTGTAATCCACAAAATATACTGGCAAACTTTTATCATGTAGCGATATTATTTGAGCGCTTCTTGCTCACCTCCTTTGGTTCCTCTCTGCCACCCATTGGTTTGAAGCCTGAGTCCATTTAGGGTATGTCGCCATGACACTCTCTAGCCTGCTGCCGCTGCCTCTGCATGCCGTCCCCTATAGTGTCAGGGTCAATTATTGGATGTTTTAGATGCTATCTAGCTTCATTCTGTCACTCTGTCATGGCCATGCTGTTGCCCATAATTTTGGCATAATGGTGCGATTAGGCAGCCTCAGAGGCATCCATGCATGCTGCCCCTGCTGTTTCCTGTCCATTTCCGTGGTGTTTCCATCCTTTTCTGAGGTTCCCAGGTGTTTGGCCAAGCTTCCCTGTGCAGAGCCTTGGTCCCCTTGAAAAATGCTCGAGTCTCCCATTGACTTCAATGGGGTTCGTTATTCGAGACGAGCACTCGAGCATCGGGAAAAGTTCGTCTCGAATAACGAGTACCCGAGCATTTTAGTGTTCGCTCATCTCTAGTTATAAGTCATTAAGCCATCAATATATTAAGTGTTAGTCATTATGCAGTTGGCATTCGTATTGGGCTCTAGTAAGATAAGAAAATGTAGTCTTCTGTCAGGTGCTGATATCTATGTGTAGCAATTCATAAATGCACTTACCAGTCACAACATTATCTAATACCCTTTATGGCACCCAAGCGACTTTGCCCCATCAAAACATTGGCTGCACATGACCTCTGAAGGAGCAGAACTGACACTACTTCATTAGCATTAGAGCCTTCAAGTCCTGTGAGTTCAGCTTTGATGTATAAGGAATCATTTTTTTCAGCATAACCCAAAGATTCTCATTAAGTCAAAACCTAGAACTAGTCTTTATTACATAATTCAAACCTTTCCTGAACAATATTTTCAGTGCTGCTGAATGCATTATCTTGCTGAAAAAACAGGTACATTCAATGAGATTTGTCTTTTTTCAGACATTTTGACCTGGCTTAGGCTTTCTTCCTTATTTATTGCAGTGGCACATTTTTTCTGCGTCCAACCTGTCCATTTCAAGAAGTGACAGTTTTTTTTTTTTTTAATGACAAGATAAATATATATTGCATATACCTGTAGTTTATTGCTTTACTTTTATATTGCTTAACCTTTGTGTAGGTGCCAAGGTTATCTGGAACAGGGGGAGGGGGGAGGGCTTTGTAGGGAAAGCTGGAGGGAGCATCGTCTTCACCGGATGGGGTTCTAAGGATGATGTCCTGGGGGGATACAGATGGGGAACACAGGAGAAAGGTGGAAGGCCAAATATGTTCTAGGGAGGAGGAACAGAACAGTCTCAGGTAATTAAACAATATATTCTACCTTATGGTTGCAGGTGCTGGTTGTATTGGTAAGACGATATTCATGTAACTACTTATCAGCTCCTTTAACTGTTGAGTAGTTTATTATTTACATGGTCTTATAATTCCGATCAGGGGACCCTCAGTGAAAATGAGCTCTACACCTGATGATGTGTGAAATAAGCCTAAAAAGAAAATGAATATTATACAAAGGATAAAAGTCATGAATTTCAGCTTAGGTAATAATTAGAGATGAGC
>WNYA01002586.1:0-37992 GCA_019512145.1 Engystomops pustulosus | reverse complement strand
CCAGCCCCCTGTAGTATATAGCGTGCCAGCCCCCTGTAGTATATAGCCTGCCAGCCCCCTGTAGTATAAGGCCACCAGACCCCTGTAGTATAAAGCCACCAGCCCCCTGTAGACTATAGCCGCCAGTCCCCTGTAGAAAATGGCGATCTTGGTGATCTCCCCCAGCGAAGGCAGCTGTGTCTCACTGACATAGCTGTCATCCTAGACCCCTATGTGCATTGCGAGCGGCCACCGGCCGCTGCGCATTGTGCACAGAGACACAGAGCTGAGCTAAGTCGCTGACTGTCCGAAACTGGTGAAGGCCCCTTAAAAAGTTAAAGTGGTGGGGGCCCTGGGGCTCAAGCCCCATGAGCCCCTCCTTTAATCCGGCCCTGGTGATTGCGTTTTAACACGTTTTAACTAGAGATGAGGGGACCCAAAGTTTAGGTTCGTGGGTTCTTGTGCGCCTGAAAAGCCAATCTGGCATATCTTTAGGGCAGCACGGTGGCTTAGTGGGTAGCATTACAGCCTTGCAGCACTGGGGACCTGGGTTCAAGTCTCAGGATCAACATCTGCAAAGAGTGTATGTTCCAAAACATACTGGTAGTTTGATTAGATTGTGAGCCTCATAGGGACAGGGACTGATATGACAAGCTTTGTGCAGTGCTGCGTAATCTGTGTGCGCTACATAAATAAAGGAATTATTATTATTGACACCCCTCGCTACTAGCTAGGCCAATGGCTAGTATCTAGGGGTATGAATTAGCCAAATTGGCTGTTCAGCAACCAATCCGGCAATATATCCGGGTCACGTGGGATGCACCTGAACCCCAAACGGAAACTTTGGGTCCCCTCATCCACTCCACTCCAACTAACCCTTTAAAAGCCATAGGTGGCATTTAAATGACACTTTGCTGACAGCATTAAAAAGGGTAAAACCCACAATTATACCATATCGGCAATGATTGCAGTCATAAGGCTGAAACCATCTGTCAGGCTGAGCAGTGACCTCAACCAGGTACTCTAGTTCTATTCTAACAAGAGATCTACTCTATAGTTATAGATAATTTCAAGCCTTACTAGAAAACTCCTAGCCCTTACATCATGATTTACCATGTGTTGTGGCTACTGAAATGCACATGGGCTGAAGTTTTCTACTTGGGCTGTGTACACTTGATTTACTCCTGGCCACCCCACCCACAATGGCAGGATTATACAGTGTTCCCTATTGTGATCCTCAAGGTTTTCACATACGCCTAACACTTTTGCACAGCCAAACAAGGTCTGGACAATATTAGAATTATGTGCACAAAGTGGGTATTACTGCTTAAAGGGGTTTACCCATGAAGACAAGGTGGCCCTACCCACGGGAAAGGGCCTAACTTGCTGATCAGTGGGGGTCTCAGTGCTGAGACCCCGCAGATCACGAAAACGAGGCGTCCGACCGACCTCTCGTCGCTCCATGAAAGTAATGGAGCAGACGGCCACGCATGACTCTTTTGCTCCATTAATCTCTATGGAGCTGACGGAGATTGGTGAGTGCGGCGCTTGGCAATTTTTGTCAGCGCTATAGAGATTAATGGAACAGAACAGTCATGCGCGGCCGCCTCCTCCGTCGACCCCTGGTTTTCGCTATCTGTGGGAGTCTCAATACTGAGACCCCACACTGGTCAGCAAGTTAGGCCCTATCCTGTGGATAGGGCCTAACTTGTCTTTGTGGGAAAGCCCCTTTAAAGGGAAACTGCCATTCAAATGAACCCACCCAAAATAAGTACTTAATTAAAAACTATGATTAAAAAGTATTACCCTTATCTCTTAATGGTTCATTTCCATGGCTGCAAAGTTAAAAAAAAATCAGTTTGTAAACTTATATCCAACTCAAATGAGAAGAGACCCATCACAGTAAGTGAGTCTTGCATATTCATTCTTCTCTGCACTGCCCTGGTGCCCTGTTCCAGATTGAAAGGTCGCACTGCTATCACCCTGCTGCAGGTATGGAACCAGTACTTAGGGACCATCTTCCAATATTTAACTACAGACATATACAGCTACTTTTTATCAGGGGTAAGAAATGCTACACTTTACTGGAAAGTTGAGAGGGAGAGACAGACAGTGGTTGTGTGTGACTCAGCTCTGCTAAATCATTAACCACATTTCTAAGGAAGGTGGATACTGGGAGGGATGCTACCTATATGAAGAGAAATGTATTTTGCTCCTCACCCTACCCTCAGGAATTCTCTTTAGCAAGTCACATGTCTCTCTCATTCTTGAAGGGGGCTAGGTTATTAGTGTCAGTGAGAAGGCTGGGTAGTTTGACTGTATACTGTAGCTCCCCACCCCCTTGACCGGAACAGAGGGCATCAATAAAAGTATTTTTTAGAAGAACAGTGGCTTTAATCTTATAGATGGAGGCAGGTACAAAGACATCTAAAAGTTGTTGCATGTGCTTTGTGGTGGTGGTGGTGGCGCTGTTGACAACTGATATTCATTTTGTACAAGAACCGTGAAACTATTGCTTACACATTGTTACTATGTCTGCATAAGCTTTCCATTTTTTTAGCTAATTAACACAGATTGTAGCCTCCATCTAACTTATTTCTATGCAAATTGAATCATTTTAATTGTTAAACAACTATTTTTAAAATCTCTGATGAAACGAGGTACAGAGCCGGGTGTTTTAGCAGCTCGGAGAGTCTCGATGAATAAGTGGAGTCAATTCTCTGATTATGCCGTTTTCTCACTTCTATTTTTGTGCATGTAGTATGGTGCCGCAACACATGGGATGGCGCAGAATAAAAACCAGCTAAATATACAAGAGTTTTCCTGAATATTTTTGTTTTGTGCCACTTTTTGTAAACACTTTCGTATCCAAAAGTAATTTGATGAATGTGACTTTTTTTTGTCCGATTATCAAATACAAGGTAATATAAGTAAATTGTGTCACCATGGTGGTGGTGGTGGTGGTGGTGGTGGTGGGGTGCATTAGTTTTTTTTTTGTCTATTAGCATTAGGAACTTTTGGGTTTTTTCACTGCTTTTCATAGAAGCTATGATGATCAGTAGACACCAACTCATCTTGGATCAGCTGTTTGAAGGTGCCGGGTGCTCTGCTATGTGTAGCAGCCCTTTCCATGTTTACCAGGGACATCTCTGTATATTTAATTGTGGTTGTGCCTGAAAATAAAGGGCATCTACCACCAGGATGAAGGACTCTATGCAAAGGAGAATGAGGAGCTCCAGGCTCCATCAGTGTTAATTGAGCCTAAAGCTCTTCAGGCTTATTTGCATTAAGTCTTCCATCCTGGTGGTAGATGTCCTTAAAGTGGGATTGAGCTTCTCTGACCAATTTGCAACTAAAAGGACCGAGTTGTGCCTTCTAACCATGAGAGACACAGGGCTTGGAGGAGGACCACCATTTAGACAGATGATTATTAAAGGTGCCAAGTGTCCTGCTCCAACCAATAAGAAAGTGGCGGACTTTTATCTACTAGTATGTACGTACTACATTAGGCTAGAAATGTGGCAGTCAGGTGATTGTGATTGGGTTAAATAGATGTAAAAAATACTATCAACTGTAGTTTCACTGAAGGAGAAACTTAAAGGGGTTGTCCACTTTCAGCAAATAATTGATATGCTTTGTGTAATGAAAAGCTATAAAATTTTTCAATATACTTCCTGTATCAATTCCTCATGGTTTTTTAAGATCTCTGCTTGCTTTCCTTGAATAGAAAGCGTCTATTTTTACTTCTAATGGACAGAAATCTGTCCCTGGTCATGTGATGTCACACAGGTGCACGGCTCGTTAGCATTACAGAGAGTAATCAGAGCCGTGTGATATAACTGCTCCTTCTTAATAAAATCAACTTTGCTAATTATGCTAATGAGTCGGAAGAGCTCCAGTTGTGTTTCCAGAGCGCCTCAGTGCTGTTACACTGTTTTACCCCCCCTCCCCGCCTCTGCCTCAGTGCCTCACACATTGGGAAGAGGAAGTGTCCTATTCACACTGTAACATCTTGTGTAGATGCAGCATGGAGGGGCTCTGGTAACGACCCCAAGAGCATAATTTTAAAAGTGGATTTTTAGAAGGGAGGAGGCCACGGATCACAAATATAAGGGGATTACCACATTCACAGTGCCTGGATTAGTTTCCCTGGTTTATCATGCATGCTTCTTTACCTTTTTTTTATATACTTATGTGTATATGTGTTTTAAAACCTTTTTGCAACATACTTAATTGTAAGCTTTTATTCAAAATATCTCTTATCCACAAGATAGGAAATAACAAAGGTTATCATGATCATAAGCACTGGAGGTATGGTGATCCGGTTCTCACTAATGGGTGTTTGGGCAGGACGCGCATGCGCACTGCTGCTCCATTCTTTACTATAGGATTGCCGGAGATAGACGCGAGATGTGCTCTGCCATCTCCGGCATACACATAGTTAGTGATTGGAGCGGCAGGGTAAGCGCTTGTCTTGCCCAAACACCCATCCTCATAAGTGTTTAGAAACACTTTAAAGGGAACCTGTCACCACATTTTCACACAGTCAGCTAATGACAGGATCCCTTGGAGCTCTATTATCTAGCTATGACCCTTCTTTTAGCTTAAAATTGTTTCCCTTACATCCGTATAAATAAACTTTAAGTTATATTCCCTGGCATCAGAGGGGGCATGTGCTCGGCCAGCCCCTCCCATCTACTCCATCCCATGTCCCATGCCTCTTCTCAGCATGTCATGTGGGGAAGGTCATCTAAGGTCCTGTTACATTTGCAACTTCTACCCCATGCATGTATCTGATCACATGAAATAAAAATGTCCATGGAGGTCGGGAGGAGTAGAAATCAATGGATGTTGCTGTGATTTCATGTGATCAGATACATACATAGTGTAGACGTTGCAGATGTAACAGGACCTTAGATGCCATTACCTTGGCCGCATGACTTTAAGAGCCCAATTATGAAACAGAGCTCTCTGAATGTTCCATACAGTAGCATGTCCTAGTAGTGAGACCTGTCAATCACGGAGGAACAAGGAGGCAGAGCACTGAATATGCAGGGCCTTACTGGACTCATATTGTGTTATGGACTCACATCAGGCATATAAGTTTACAAACTGATTTAATCAAGGGCAATGCTTTTTAATCATAGTTTTAATGAAGTATTTATTGGGGGTGAATTAATTTCAATTTCAACTAGTTTTATACAAACATAGCATTAAATTGTTGTCTGGTTGTCCCCTTATGATTTTCTTTTCTACTATTGAGCGATATGCAGGATAGGTAATTAGTATCAGACAGCCGAGCAGAAGACCTTCCCAGAGAACAGAAGATATAAGTCTATATTAATGTCATGGAATGAGAACCTTGCATGTCCACGTAATTTGGCCATGAAGTCCACAGGAAATTCTAAATACCTATACGCCCAAACAATAGCAATAATGTCCCTTGTGTCATCCTCGAAAACAATGATCTGTGTAGGAGCATCTGCCGAGGTTATTACAACACTTGTAGCAGACAATCTGTTCGTCTTTAGGGACAAGCAAAGCAAAAGATTTGATTATATTTTCTCAATTGCGCTCGTCACTGAGAACATTATCAGAGTCACTGACGTGTCCTCGTAGCCTTTAAACGTGAGATAAATGTGTCATTAGGGACTGAATGTTCCATCGCAATTCCCACCTTTACAATCTATTAACTTGATGTATTTGCAGTAAGGCCTGGACAAGTGTGTTTCTCAATAAAGGATAATTATATAATTAAATAATATAATCAGTCCATAGAAGTAAATGTAACTGATTATGATATAATTATGATCCAAAGCCCCATGCATAGACATAAATAATAAAAATATACCTGCTCTTTCCCACCTCTAGATGGGGCTGAAGAGCCTACTATGTATAGAAGGGATGCACTGACTTCCTATCAAAACCTCTGTCCCAGCCTACTTGTTGCCCTGTACTAAACTGCAGGCGACAACTGGGCAGTGGTCCCTAAACTGTACACAGCTCAGATAGTCAGACACAAGACAAACAACAAGCAACAAAAAAACAGGTCAAAACCAAGATGGTGGAGAGGTACAAAATGGTGAAGCATAAAAATTGTTAACATTCATGCAAAAGATCAATATCACAGCAACTCACAACAGAGAAGAGAATCACAAAGGAATCAGAAAGACAAATTTAATACAGGCGGTCACCTACTTAAGGACACCCGACTTACAGACAACCCATAGTTACAGACAGACCCCTCTGACCTCTGGTGAAGCTCTCTGAATGCTTTACTATAGTCCCAGACTGCAATGATCAGCTGTAAAGTGTCTGTAATGAAGCTTTATTGATAATCCTTGGTCCCATTACAGCAAAAAATGTTTAAACTCCAATTGTCACTGGGGCCCAAATTTTTTTTGTCTGGATCTACAATTTTAAAATATACAGTTTCGACTTACATACAAATTCAACTTAAGAACAAACCTCCGGACCCTATCTTGTACGTAACCCAGGGACTGCCTGTAGCTGGCACAAATAATATGAACCAGCAGGTAAATAAGGAGTGACTGGAAATGCCCCGGTAACTGATTGGAGAAGCCATGAAGGACCCCCATAACTGTGTGCACACATATCCCCTACTAAGAGAGGCTGAGCTATCAACAACCTACTGCAGAACATTATACCTGAGTGTGGGGCTCGAACAGGAGAAAAAAACTACAGCGCTAGCTCTTCTGACACTTCCTTTAGCTTCTTAGCTCTAGCGATGACTGGAATTTGAATTTCCTAATCTCATCTGCTCCTCCGCTCTGCCAGTCTCTCTGCTGGCAACCCATTTGCTCAAGAGTTCACTAAGCATGAAATACAAGGCTATCCACAACCAGTGCCCTCATACATCTCAGACCTAATCACCCAATACCTTACCACACATAATTCCCAATCATCACAAAACCACTGAATTTACATGCTACAAATATCTGCTAAATCCATTGTCCCTGTACAACAGGGACCCCCAGCAGGAGCTGAATGCGAGGCACAGACAGTGGCTGCTGGAGCTAAATAGTAAAATTCTATTGCACCCTAAATACTTGAAGGAAATCTGTAATCAGGATTTTAAGATTAAACCTAATGATAGGTTCCCATAAAAGTTTTCATACTTTGCCCTATGCTTTTTTTGTATACAAATCCTTAGACTTAGTTAAAATCACTTTTAAAAAAGTTGCTCGCACCTTGTTAGGAGAAGCACCTTGTGACTCAGCTCCCTCACTCCCTCAGGAATTCTCAGTTCCCTCTCTCCTTTTTCCTCCAGGACTTCTCTTCTGTGAATCACACACAGCCAATGGGGCACATTTACTTACCCGGTCCAGACGCGATCCAGCGGCGCATTCTGCCGGGATTCACTAAGGTCTGTGCGCCCGATATCCACCAGGTGGCGCTGCTGCACCGAGGTCTGCCGGAGTTCACCATCTTCTCCCCGGTGCATGTGAGTGCTTGATCTTGCATCACAAATTCTTTTTTAAATTCCGTGGTTTTTCCAAATCCGTAGGCTTCTCCAACGGCCACGGCCCACGATTTCTGTTGTGTGAAAGCCGGCACCGATGCGCCAAAATACGATCACGTGCGCCAAAATCCTGGGGCAATTCAGGGCAAATCGTCGGGAAACCTGACGAAAGTGAGCGATTCAGACCCTTAGTAAATGAGCCCCAATGTCTCTTAACTTCCCGATTCCCTCATTTTTTAATGAATAGAGTTGAGTCACACAGTGGGGCAGATTTACTTACCCGGTCCATTTGCGTTCCAGCAGCGCATTCTCAGTGGAGGATTCGGGTCTTCCGGCGATTCACTAAGGTAGTGTGCCCGATGTCCACTAGGTGTCGCTGCTGCGCTGAATTCCGTCAGAGTTCACTGAAGTTCACCATCCTACCCTGGGTGCAGGTAAGTGCGTGTCAAGTGACACTTTTTAAAAAAAATAAAATACGGCGTTTTTTTTCGAATCCGTTGGGTTTTCTTACGGCCATACCCCCTGATTTCCGTCGCGTGCATGCCGGCGCCGATGCGCCACAATCCGATAGCTTTTGCCAAAATTCCGGGGCAATTCAGGGAAAATCGGCGCAAATCGGATATATTCGGGTAACGTGACGGAAAAACGCTATTCGGCCCTTAGTAAATGACCCCCAGTGACTCGCCCCTTGTAACTCGGTGAGTCTCCTAGCAAGTTCCTGGCAAATTTTTAAAAAATAATTTTAGGTATACCAGAGCAATGGATTTTTATACAAAAAAAAGAAGGTAGACTTCTATGGGAACCTGTCATTAGGTTTAATGGGGAAAATCTGATGACGGGTTCCATTTACATCACATCAGTCAATATTTTTCTACTTGTACATAACTATGTCGATGCTTCTAAATGAGAAAAGTTATGGAGCAGAGTCTTCTTTACTTTCCGACTGTATTACTTTATCACAGTGTTAAGTGGAGTCATGTGCAATGACACGAAAGCTGTGGCACTGGAACAGAGGGTGAAAGAAAGATGAGTATAGGATTTATTTATATTTCAGAGCCCCCTAGATGTGCAAAATATCTTTATCCTGGACAAAGTATAGGGATTGGTGGAGGTCTAACAGCTGACACACCCACCACGCACGCTATCGGATTGAGGCACATCGGTGCCGGAAATCGGGGGGCGTGGCCGTCGGAAAACCCGACTGATTCGGAAAAAACGCTGTATTAAAAAAAAAAAAATGTGTCACTTGACACGCACTTACATGCACCAGGAATCGGATGGTGAACTCCGGCGAACCTCGGCGCAGCAGCGACACCTGGTGGACATCGGGTGCACGACCTTAGTGAATCGCCGGAAGACCCGAATCCTTGTCGGAGAATGTGCCACTGGATTGCGACAGGACCGGGTAAGTAAATGTGCCCCATTGAATGAGAGTAGTGGAGACTGTTTTTGGCTATATTCGGCAAGACCTGCCACTCCAAAATTTAGAATGAACCGATCCACAGATTTTGTGATCCCTCATTGTAATTAAACTACCCCCTTTAAGCCTTCTACAAGGTATTCAACATATCTTATTTTTATATTTTTTTATATAGTAATATATAAACTGTCCTAAATTTTTTTAAAATAAATTTTTTTCAATTTTCTAAAATCTTTCAAGTTCTTAGAACTGGAAATAACTCAACTAAATCCTACCCTCTTACCATAAACAACTACAATGGTATTTTCAATTCTCCGGCTTCATTAATTCTACACATTTCATTGCCAACAAAGGTTACAATGATCTTTCTAACTAAGCTTCATAATTAGACATAATAGGAGATTATATCTGAAGCATATACATAATTATTTTTGCCTGAAGCCAAGTTAGTTGCACTTCTATTTGTTCTGCTCCATTAATGAAGCATGAATTAGAATATCAATATTGGCTTATAGTATGGAATAAAAATCCAGTTGACAGGTAATATTAATATTCTGCGGATAGAAATAAATGGCTGTGAACATTTATGGTGCGAGACAGAACTTAAACAGGTCGTCCACTTTCAGCAAATAATTGATATTGTTTGTGTAAGGAAAATTACAATTTTCTAATCTACTTTCTGAATCAATTCCTTGTGGTTTTCTAGATCTCTGCTTGCTGTTATTCTATGGGAAACTTCATTGCTTACTTACGGTGGATATAAACTGGTCCGTGGTCATGTGTGGGGCACATTTACTTACCCGGTCCTGTCGTGATCCCCGTTTCGGACGGTTCGACGAAGATGAAGTACGGTGAGATTCACCAACATCGTGTGCCCAAGATCCTACATCTGTCGCTTCCACGATGAGGTTCGCCTTCTTCTTCCCGGTGTATGTGTGCATGTCTTGCGACACAATTTGCGATGTTAAATACCGCACATTGTCCGAATCCGTCGGATCGTCTGACGACCCGTGCCCTGTTTTGTGTTGCCGATGTGCCAAAAACCCAATCGCGTGCGCCATAAACCCCTGTTAAATGCGCAGCAGCACGGAAATCGTCGGGAAACCGGACGAAAATGCGGTCCGCGGACCCTTAGTAAATGAGCCCCTGTGTGTTATAATGAGTAGTGCACCTGTGTGACATCAGATGACCAGGGATATAACGAGCTGTGCACCTGTGGGACATCACATGACCATGGACGGGTTTTTATCAAAATTCAGACTTGATATTATTGGAAAATTGTGTAACTTTCATTACACACAACAGGGTAATTATAATTATTATTGATATCAAGGGAGCTGCCTTACAAGGCAGCTAAAAGAGGTGTGGTTTTCCTCATTCCATCCTGGAAAACTTATTTGCATATTTCCCAAAATCCCCCAATTGAGCATCAATGGCAATAAGACTCCACACGCTACATGGTGGCCTTAATTGGCAAAGTCTCCATAAGGAGAACTATTATTTCCGACCATAGAAATGTTTATGGAACAGAAAAAAACAAGTACAAGAAATTACTGACAGTATAGTACAAAAGAAGGGACTACAAAAGATCTATCTATCTGTCTCTCAGAAAAGCAAAGGAAGCAGAACTACAACCTAGGTACAAGAAAAATCTTTTTTTCTTAGGCAAAACTGTTCTAGTTACCCATGGAAACCAATCAGAGCTCTGCTTTAATCTTATAACCGGCTAGGGGAAAATGAAAGCTGAGATCTGATTGGTTGCCGTGGGTAATTAGAACAGTTATGCTCTAAGAGACTTATGATCAATCTCCATTGTGTCCTTTATTCATCCATACATGTGTTTCAGGGGACCCTTGTCAGATGTGTCCTTTTAGAATCCGGGTAGTAGCAAAAGGGGGTCCAGTGGTATCAATCGCTACTAGGCCCGGAGGCCTGAGGAAACCCAAAGGCTGATCTACCCTTATTATAATTGGCACCAAAGGTAAGGTATTATATTATAGATTTGGCATTGGGATCTCTACCCCATTGCATGGGGATAATGGGAAGATTCACAAACTGACTACATTGTCATTGTCTCGTCAAAAACGACTACTGCATAAAATTCTACACAATAAACCATTGAAACAGTTGTGTAACAGTATTTTTGAGCCTTCTTCATAAGTTGGGGATATGTGTCTAGCCACTGGGACTCTACTAATCAGGAGAACAAGGTATACAAGTCCCCCATGTGAAAGGAATGGCGTTGCACATGCTCCACAGCCGCTCCATTAACTTCTGTGGGACTTCTGGAATAGTTATGATTATCAGTCCCATAGAAATGAATGGAGCATTCCAACAGGGCACTGTATACTTCATTCTTGTGATCGGCAGGGGGGAGTCCCGGTAGTAGAATCTCAACAATCATGAACTCATCCCCTACCCTGATATAAGTAGGAAAATCTAAAATTGTGTAAAATGCATCAGCAAGAGTCAAGTACAAGAATTCGGTAGTCATTACCCCCCCCCCCCCCAAAAAAAAAAATAAAAAATTAGGATGCATAGTGTCCCTTTTACAAAAATATACAAGTGTGGAAGTGCTTATTCATTATGGCAAATACATCTGATGAACATTTTTAAACAATGATGTCTCTAGTACAAAGCTTTCATGCAGGTTCTATCATTCCCAAGGTGCATGCAATCTGCTCTTATGCCAGTACATTCAATTAATGGCGGTCTACCGGATCACCTCTGAAAACCAAACTCAGTCAAAAATACAAGCCATCTCATGAAATCAGAACCCAGATAACATTTAAAAGAATCTGCTTTAAAGTCTCCATTCCTTCATAGAACTTGAGAAGTTTGTTGAAAAAAAAAAAGCCGAAAAAGTGTTAAAAAACTTCCTGAGAATGTGTTGCATGGCATTTAAGGCACATATTAAGACAGATTGGTGAATATGCCTCTTCATGTGGCACTCTTGTCTTTAAATATGGTTTTTGAAGAGCAAGTATAGTGTCTACATAATAAAAAGGAGTGTACCATGTCCCATATTGGCTGAGGACAGCCCCGTACCACCCTCCCATGCCATAATTTATATGCATACATACACACTTCAACATTGAAGCTGCAACACCAAGAAGGACACAGTCTAACAAGCCAAGCACCTAGCTCGAAGATGAAACCTCACCAATTGGATAAGGTCTAGCTGATTGTGCAATATCTCAGATTCATTGTTACTTGTTGCCAACTGATAGGAACAAAATCATTGAACTAAGAGGCTTTAATTTGGGCGAGGGATAATTGTCGTTCACCATTGATGTCGCGTTGGTTAGGTGAAGAACTACAAACTGGGATGATAATAGGGAGTGGACAGAGAAGGATCACTAGATGGAACCTCATTATTAGGAGAATGAAGCCAAGTGATCCATTCTTTACTGCTAGTGAAATTGATTGTGTAAGGTGCCATGAAGAAGCCTTCATGATGGAGCATCTCTCCTGGGAATATGATGTAGGGTGGCATAATGAACCTCTCTAGATTTTACTCTAGGTACGCTAACATCCCATTGGCAATTTTGCCATAGTATCTCAAGAGAGACTTTTCAATGCAACAATGCCAAGTAACATTGCTTAAAGCGAGCCCTTCATCAGGATTTCATATTTCGACTTAATAACAGGTTCCCATAGGCTTTTTAATGCTAATTATGAATCTTCTTTTATAATTAACATTCTTAGCTCCATTCAGTTTTAAAAGAACATTCAATTTTACCCTGCCAGCAAAGGGAGATGGGAGGAGAGCGCAGGAGGGATGGGGAAAGAGGGAGAAGGAGGGAGGAGGAAGGAAAGCTGGTGGAGCTGTGATGACACAGGATTATAACAGACACAGGATTATAACTGTATACCTTGGTCCTCTTGCTGGCAAAGTATACTTTTATATAGATATAAAACTGAATGGAACTAAGAATGGGAATGATAAAAGAAGATTGGTAATTAGCATAGAAGCCTTTGGGAACCTGTCATTAGGTCAAAATGTGAAATACTGATGACCGGTTCCCTTCAAACATTGCTTCACCATACTACCATGGGCTGCAGTGTCCGGACATGTCTTCCATAGAGCACTAGGATATCATCAGAAGGCAATTGCAAAAGGAGCTGCCATATTGATGATTTGTGTCCATTTTTTGTATTCAGCATAGCAGAGTGTTCCTCCGAGGACCATTAAAGCGAATTCGCCAATCAGGCGAACCCACCCGAAATAAATACTTCTTAAAAAACTATGATTAAAAGGCATTAATCTTTTCGAAAAATGGTGTCTATCCATGGCTGCAATGTTAAAAAAAATCAGTTTGCAAACTAATATGAAACTCAGCTGAGGTGAGCCCAATGATAACAATGGGGTCCTGCACTGCCTCCCTAGTCCTTATTGACAGGTCTCTCTACTACCAGTACTTAGGGACCATTTGCCAATATTCAACTAGAGACATATACAACTCTGTAGATAATACTGTCAAATGTCTTACACTGTGCTTTGATGAAATGTTGAGAGAGGGAGGTCTGTTAAAACTTTAAGCACTTCATGGGACCAGGGCAATGTCATCTAAGGTCCTTTACCCATTAACATTTGCAAAATCTATGCCATGTATATATCTGATCACATGAAATGACATCATGCCTCCAAGGAGGGATGGGAAGAAGTCCATAGAGAAATGCTGTGATTTCATGTGATCAGATACACACATGGGGTAGATTTTCGTTAGGTGGTGGAGAGCCTTAGATGACATGGTCACATGCATGAGACGTGGGGAAGAGCTGCTGGACTCCGCCGAGGAGGCCGTTCCCCTTCTGACTTGCAGCTATTTGCCAGTTAAGAGAGCAACTATGATTTTAGGAGGATGTGAGGGAAACAATTTTTATCTAAAAGAAGGGTGTCAGTTAGTTAAAGCCTGTTACAAGCTGAATTTGTGAAAAATGCGATGACAGGTTCCCTTTAATAACCCCATTTGTAGTATGCCAAGGAGGGTAAGTTCAGGTATTTCAGCCCGTGACACCCATATTTGATACTAAACAATTAGAGATTATTTTTTTTTGGTCATTTATATATAATTAACAAGTTTATTGATTCTGTGATTTCCATGACTTTTCCATCTTGGTGTTGTATGTCAGTATTGACAAGTGTACAAATAAAGATTTAATTAAAGTCCAGTCATTTAACTATTGATTATGGTTATTACTGAGATGATCTATGGAGACAATATCTTAGCAGAACATTGCAACCAATCACAGCCCATCTTTCATTATTTGTGTTTCCCTTTAGACTTTAATAAGTGCCATAAATCTGCCTCCATTATCCCAACCAATAGATACCAAATCTCTGTAGTTCCATGAAGCTTTGGGGACTTTAATCTGTGATGTTATAATAGATGATTTTATAAAATCGCTTGTATTTTCCTTAGTTCTCGGTCACACAGCTCACATATCATACATAATCTGTAAGTATATTTAGAGGCTGAATCATTACTAATTTCTCGGTGCGTCACAAAGCATGTGCAATGCGGTATAAGAATAAAGTGGCCTGTACCAGCAATCCATTATGAGCATGGCCTCTGGCATTAGTGTCTCGATTAATGAACGTATATAATGTTAATTTCTACCAACACGCAAGGATAAAGGCGGTATAGATGCGGGAGGGAATTTAGGTTAATTCTTCACTTTTTGAGATCAGGATGCACTTACAATATTCAGTGATGGAAGACATTACACTTGTATGGTAACTAGGGACATGGACAATGATTAATCATGTACATGCCATGTCAGAAACCTTAGGAAAAGGAGGATAGTCACCAAATCTAGTGCACAGGAAAACAGCAATGGGGGGGGGGGGGGGGTTTAAAAAGACAGACATTTTTTAAAAATTCCAGTGCCCCTATCCAGGGTTGGCTCCAGGTCTCAGTAGGCTACTGGTTGAAAGAGCCTCATTGGGCCCCATTGCAGTGAACTCACATGGCTGCATTAAAAATTCCAAAATTAAAACAGTCTCCTGTTCCCTAAAATATTCCCTAGTTTATCATATCAAACAGCCCCCTCATGGTTATTTTATAAAAAGCCCCCCTCACCTACAGATTCATTAGATGCAGCCCCACTGACCCCCATGGATTCCTTATTACAGCCTTATGTGGGCCCACCAGGAGCTCTGGGCCCTGGCACTGGCCCAGGTATGCCCAGTGCTGGCGCTGGCCCAGCTCGTATCTACTTAAAGGCTCTGGCCTCTTAGTACTGTAGATATGGGCACAATCTCAGCCAGGTCGGACCAAGACCAAACCCAATGCGGCGGAGAATTCTACTATAGTAAACCACGGTTTTCGGGTAGAGACTATAGTAAATGTGGTCTAAGGTGGCGTGTGGGTCTTACAAGCTATGAAACTGTCAGGGATGGGGAGATTTATGTGACTACTTATGAAGGGTTCACCAAGTTCAACAGAACTTTGAACAAACTTTGGATCGGGTATTTGAGCTGTATACTGACTCCACCGGCGATCGGTGCTAGCCCCCAATTGCAGGTGATAACCCTCTAAATTCTGCCAGTGTTTATAGCGGCTGTCAGCCCTTTAAATGCCGCCGGCATGTACGTACCCCCATTTTCTCTAGGATCATCACTCCGAGTGATGTCATCACAGACCGACAATCCTTTGAAAAATGCTGGCGTGCATGGGCATTTCATGGTGGCAGTGGCACCGATTGCGGGTGCTGCCAGTGGGTATTGAGCCCAAATACTGAGCCTGAACCAAACCAGAGTTAGGGAACCAGAACCTGCAAAGTTTGGCACGGACTCGAACATTGTAGCTCAGGTCAGATCCACCCTAGTTTCCCAGGACTGTGAAAATTTGGGAGAATTATAGCCAATTTCGTAATGTTGGCAAATAATCAATAGTCCTACAACATAGTGAGCCACATTTACTAATGGTCGTGCGCCACTTTTCTGTCGGACTTTGCACGTTCTTTTAGGTGCAAACTGCTTGCACAGGTATTTAAGAAGTGTCCGCACCACATTTGTGTCCCACGCAATCCTTTTGTGGCGCAGATGCACTATTCTTCATGCATACAAATTTCTGCACTGATAGGGGCGTTCCGATGCTCAATCTGACCGTGTGCCAGATTTATCATGCAAAGTCTGACAGAAATGTGTTGCATGCCCTATGTTAAAGGTGCACCAAAAAAAGTGGTTCACTCTGTCGGGGCAGTGGAGGGAGCACCATATTCAAAAAGAACCGGCGCCAGAAATCCTGAATCTGGCCCCCCCTGCACACTACACAGGCAACTGCACATAGTACAGACTGCACTGTTCAAAGTAAATGTGTCTCAGTATCTTCAACTTATATTCATGTGCTAAGAGAACCTTAGGGATTTCAGAGACCGGAGTTTTTGGCATTGGACAGACCCTCCTGGGCCAATTTTCCAAAGAATGTAAATTTAGGATGACCATGGAGGACCATGGAGGATGACCATGCCATGAACATGACAATTATTTGTACCAGGCATTGGCTTGGCTTGGCTTGGCACAATATGATAAAATTCAATAACCAATAAACTGTTTTCCTGTGCATTAGTTATAAGATGTATCCTCCAGTAGGAAACTACAACATCACGATAAGCCGATACTTTAAAGTTATCATCTTTTTATTCAAATTCAAATTCTTCAAATTCAGCCTTGAAATATTCTTACTCTTATCCTTATATGTTCTATCACTCCAAGTCATGCAAAGGGGTAAAACAAAATATATGACCCCTCCCCCACACTTCTCTTACAGCAAAACACTATAGTAAACTTGAAGTAAAGTTATATAAAATACCTCCTGTTCTTACCGATGATGTTGTTAGTCCAGGAGACAGAGGTTGAGGCAGGCACAAAAGAGATAAATCTATTATAAGTATGTTAGAATAAAAGCAGCATAAACATCTCTAGACAAATATCTCTACTTCTATAGACGTAAAATGCAAATTAGTGCAGGTGAACCCGTTAATTAGTCATATATTGAGAATAATGTGACAAAATACATGCAAAGTGCTACATGCTATGGAAGGAGAAGTGTTTGTTGAATCATTTATACTAAAAATTTCCCCATAAATTAAATAGAGATATAAGTCGCCAAGTTGTCTTCTATTTAGTCATTGATCTTACATGGCTAATCTAGGACAACCATTGCCTAGAAGGTTTGTCACCCCCACTTAACACATCGCAACAACACAAGGGCCACCAACAGATGTAGCTCCTCATGTCTTAGAGTAAGTCCCATATTGATGACTCTGCCTGGGTTCTAATTCACCCAGGAATCAATGGTACATTAGTTCTTGACATTTCAACGCAATCAAATATGAAGACATCACAAACTTTCATAGAAATATTTTGAACAACTTTTTGGGCAATAGATTAGCTTCACACTGAGAAGACACCTGAAGTAGGGCAGTTCTTTCAAATCAGTATGTGTAATGCTGGGTGACAAACCCTTTTTGATGAGTAGATCCCATTCAACATCTCGACATAGACAATAAACGTAGGTATTTTCAAAACGGCCAAAATCAGCCATTTTGAAATATCATAGTTTTTGACAAGGCATTGTCATGGCAAATGATTGGTTGCCTAGAATCTAATATATATGGCCAGCTTAACTTATATCTGAGATAATGTTACACAACTTTTTGACTTATATATCCAGTTTTTTATTTTATTTTAGAGGGAAATATTTTTCAAGCTTGTTCTACTACTTTGTTTTCTTGACATAGATTACAAAAGTCAACCATTTTGTACAAAATTGTATTATGCCTTTTTACTTTCATGTTGAAGAATTCTTTATAGGATTCAGCCATTTTGAATTGAATTAACCAGTTTAGATTTTGACTGAAAATCTGACGTTGTTGGTACGACTTTCCCATGTTGGCCACATGTAATTGTGGCCGAGCTGGATCTTCAAGATCAACGCAATTAGAAGGACTGTTTTCTGCAGTGTCAGCTTAGTCTTCTTTGTTCTATATATTTTACAGAACTTTATGGCCCAGATTTATTAAAGCACCAGTGTCCAACAGAAGTGTGTTGCACGCCCTATGTTGAAGGTGCACCAAAAAAAAGTTGGTGCACTCTGTCAGAGCTGTACAGGGGGTACTAGATTCATAAAGAACGTGTGTCATAATTGATGGATCTGGTGCACCCTGCACACTTCACAGGTGAACTGCACGTAGTGCTCCTATGTCTTTTCTGTCAAAATTTGGTCCTGACAAAGTCAAGGACGGTTGTGATGAAATTTTGGGCCTTGTTTTCAGGTCTTGATACGTTGGCTTTAAATTTCCTCAACGTGGATCTCAACTTAGTTCTTTCTTCCTGGCATGATCACCATATTTACGAGTGCATTAAGTATGGCACCAAAACTACTAGGTCTTGGAGATTAAAATTTAATAAAACCTGTATGTATCATTGTGACAAAAGCTTCATCAGCGGGATTCAAGGTGCTGAGACATCAAAATATTATCAATACATAGGTGCCAAAGACTGTGTCCCTTCAGTTCTGATTGACTATTCTTTCCGCCCCTCAGAGAGGTGGGGTTAGCTGAAGACTTCAATGAGCCCATGTTCAAGTCCAAATGGGGAAAGAAGATTACTGCCGAAAAATGCTAAAAACTCTTCTGAACACTTTTACCAATTTTACCAATCGGTGGTAGGCAATTGGCGTTCTATTCTAAGGAATCAATTCATAGTTTGGTTGTACCTTTTTTGGCTACATATCAGAAATTGAAGTAATAAAGGGTTATTGGTCATATAATGTATGTGTCCAGAACTTGACCCTCATATGAGGATAATTCTAGCCCGAGGTGGACTCCTAGATGTCTTTTTTTAGAAATAACTCAGGCTTAGTCATGTCTTCTTAGGTATTGTAGCTAAATTACTGTAGACTAGCGTTGACTTTAGAATATAAGATTGATGCTTTTGCAATATTTTTTAACCCTCAAATGGGAATTTCTTCAGCCAAACACTGATAGTAACTAATTGTCTCGAAGAGGTGGTCTTTATAAGACAACCTGTTAAAGAATTGGCTGGTTTTACATTGTAACCTTTATAACATACTCACCTTTAACTGTGAATGTCAAAACAATGAGTGTTGTCCAAACACCACCAATCAGCATGGTCATTTACTCTGTGTTGTTGTCACCACTGCACAATGAAGTGTCATCGAGCACCAAGTTATGTGACAGTGACATCCATGCTGCTTTCTCCATGAAGCACCCTCCAAGAGCCACCACTGCTTTGGAGAACTGGCTTCACCAATGTCGCCATATGTGATATGGTGCAGGACGACACACACTTGCACAGTGATGACAAGATAACTTACAGTGAAAATATAGAAACCTAATCTTACGGTTTGAAAAGCCCCATAAAGAACGCTGCAATATTAAAGGGGTTGTCTGTTAAGAGAAACTAACAGGACATTGCTAGACTGAGGAGCTAAAGATGTGGTCACCCCTACTGAAACAACATAGTGGTAGAGTCCACTTTATTAAGGGACGAGGCGGCAAGATGCTTTCCTACTGCTGCAAAGAGAAAGGCACCTACATAACACTGTGAATGGTTAAAAAAGGGAATGTTACCTTAAATATATAGTGGGGGAGATTTATCAAGCTGCCTAAAAGTAAGAATGTGCTTAGTTGTGCTTAGTCAGCTTTTATTTTACCAGTGCTGATGAATATTTTAAAGGGGAGCTGTAATTGGTTGCCATTGGCAACTAAGCAGATTCTTACTCTTAGGCAGCTTGATAAATCTCCTCCTGTGTTCTTATTACACAAAAGACAATGAAACAATTTGTAATTTGCACATAAAAGCATGATTAATTAAAGATAATAGCATTTTGTGGCGCCTTTATTATCTATATATGGCAATGTAAGGAATCTGTAGGTGTAGGATACCAAAAATGCAACTTTATATTATTTGTTGTTGCTTACCTGCTGCACAAGACACCTCATGGACAGTAACAACCAAGGATGGGGAAGAGTAAAAACTGTTCTCTACACCCAGCAACCCCCTCCAATCGGCACTTTTGCTTCCCTGACTAGTGACATCACATATGTATGTAACATTTGTCACACCTCATGTTTCTCTGTTCTGTCCATGACTACCCAGACCACACAGTAAATATAGTACAGCTCTGTAGAGATAAAGAACCCCCCTTTTCTGAAAACAAGTGTTTGAAGCCCCCCAACTGTCATCAAAACAGTTGTAGAATTTTTGCATGCTGATCGGTGTGGGTCCGACTGTTGGGACCCCCACGGATCATGAGAACAGGACTAGGGGCGTAACTTGAGGGCGTGCAAGACTATTACTATATACCACACATTATAGTCAGGGGCCTGGCACAGACTGGGGCCCTTCAGCTTCTAGTTACGCCACTGAACAGGACCCCAGAAATCTAGAGAAAGGGAGTTCTTTCCTAACTAATGGGTGGGGAGGCAGGATGAATTTTGGACCTGCCACTTCATTCAATATTATGGGAGTGTCGGAAAATGATAAAAATAGTGTCAGCTATCTATTGCATTCCCAATGACAGTCCTTCCGCTCCACCCACTAGTGAGAAGAGGACCTCCATTCTCCAGATTGGGTAGGGTTCCATTCTCGTGATCAGTTGGGGTCCCAGCAGTCGGATCCCAACCAACCCCCTAGTTATCCCCTACACCCCTGCCGTTACCCTCTTTATAGTTATGCAATTCTAGGAAAATTGTGAGAGAAATCAACTTTTCTAGTGTAGACCTATTGTAGTTAAAATAATTTTAAGATAAAATACCAGAATAAACAAAACATTTTAACCCTTGATATAATATAACTATAGAGTACTGTATAATATAACAATGGAGGATTTAGAAAAGGTTAGTAGCATACCATATTCATGTCAATTCCATTGGTGTAGGTCCAGGCATGCTGAAAGTATTCTTCAAGCCTTTGACGTAAGGGATTAGGAATTTGGTGAAATCTTATGAATTCTTTTACTCGGAGCATTTGCATGTGGTACCGCGCTGTTCCTGAATATAATCTTTGGATTATTGCAGACACATTTCCAAAAATACTTGCATACATTAATGCTGGATTGAAAAAAAACAAACAAAAAACAAAAACAAAAGAACAAAATGGATATTAGGTGAGAAAACAAATGCTTAAATCCTTATACTAAAAAAAAACTTGAAGAGTGGTATTATAAAATAGTAATAACTTACCTTAAACTAATGATGAAAACAGAAATATTTAATGATTTCCTATGTTTACTGTTTGGTAATTTTTTCCCCAGAGAAGCATTGCATAGTTTATACTAACACTTATTTGGCTCCCTCCAGTATCCCCAGAACGTTACCCAGTCTACACAGTAAAGCCAGAAACTAACCTGCAGAGAACAAAATTACACTCCCAATATAAACCTCATTGAAATGCAGGGTTCCGTTACATTGGGTATAATTAGTATTTAACTAGTTTAACAATTTTCTATGAAATCAAACAATAGATGTCCAGTTATAAGTTAGAATGAGAAACTATGGATTTTCATGAAAATTACCTAACTCTGCCAAACATGTCCCAGTCTACACAGCAAAGCTGGAAAGTAACTCACAGGAGACAGTTAGTACCAGCAAAATAAAACCCACAAAACATACCCCCCCCTAAAGTGTCATAAAATATTACTAATATAAAATGGATTTTAACAGTAATGTGTATTTTTGTAATGTGCCCGATTCTAAGTCAATCAGAGGACATAGCCAACACGGGGAAGCACCTGGGGACCCTGCACAGAGGCTTGGTTAGTGCACAGAAGCACTTTAGCACTTTTTGCACATATGGTTAGTGACGGATGTTTCCAGTAAGGATGGGTTATTAAATAGATACAATGGGGCTTATTTACTAAAGGTCCCAGGGCTGCATTTCCGTCGGGTTTTCCGACTTTTTGGGAATCGCACAGGGATTTAGAAGGGCATTGTATCACACTCGATTGGATTTTTTGACTGCAATCGCACCAGCTTCCATACGACACAAATCGAGGGGGGGGGGGGAATCATCGGATGATCCGATGCACCAGGAAGAAGAAGGTAAACTCCGGCAGACCTGAGCGGGAAAGCGACACATGCAGGATATCGGGCGCACAATGTAAGTGAATCGAGGCATGGTGCACTTACGTCGGACACTCTGGATTGGGGAACGCGCAGGACCGGGTAAGTAAATGTGCCCCAATATATTTCACACTTTGTATGTATATATATCTGAATCAAATGTGCACAACTGTTACATGTTAATGAATTTGACACATTTCTATGTATTGTATAACAAATATGTAAATTTGGTGGGTGTGTTTTAGCGGTTTATGTGACCACACTTATATGTATATATATCCACCATTTTCACTGTTAAGATGGCGTGAAAAAGTCTCTTACAGGGCCGAAACGTTGCTGTTGTTACTCACTATGGAATAAAGAAGACCAACTTTTTACACTTTAATCGGGGTGCTGCCCATTTTCTTGAATTTATTGTTGGAGGACTTGGGGCTTGGTCCTAGGACACTTGGACCCACTTGGATTTTACATGGATTGTGCTGCTTGAACTTTCTATCTGTATCTATCTATCTATCTATCTATCTATCTATCTATCTATCTATCTCTTCTATCTATCTATCTATCTATCTATCTATCTATCTCCTATCTATCTATCTATCTATCTATCTATCTATCTATCTAAAAACGGAAAATTCAGAGCAGCACAGCAAATTTGTTGGGTGCAGTGCCCCAAATTAGAGATGAGCGAACATGCTCATGCTTAAATACATGCTCATGTATTTAAACATCTGCAATGTGTTCTTCACACACATATATATTGTTCTTCACATGCTATTTTGTTCGCGCCGTTCCGCGCGTATCTCCCGACAAGTAAGCAGATGTGCCGAACATCTGTAATCTATTCTGCACTGTGTTCTGCACTGTGTTTTTATCTTAAATGATCCTGTGTTCACTGTGTTCACTGTGTTCACTGTTTTTATTCTATTCTTCACTGTTCTTTACATCTGCTAACTTGTCGGGAGATAATATACGCGCGGAACAGTGAAGAATAGATCGCAGATGTTTGCAAATTATCAGAAGACATTCTTTTTCAATTAAATAACACATTTTATTCCCGAACCATGGTCCCTTTGAAAAATGCTCGGGTCTCCCATTGACTTCAATGGGGCTCGTTACTCGAAACGAGCACTCGAGCATCTGGAAATGTTCGGCTCGAGTAACGAGCACCCGAGCATTTTAGTGCTCGCTCATCTCTACCCCAAATGTATATTTCCAAAAACAGGCAGCAACAGATGGTGTACAAAAAGATGGGGTGTCTTTATTCCATGTGTGACGTTTCGGCTCACGGAGAGCCTTTCTCAAGCTCATGCTGTATCTCGGAGTGCTACCTGTTTTTTTTTAAATATCTATCTATCTATTATCTATCAATCCGTCTATCTATCTGTCTATCTGTCTATTTGTTGCAAGTGATACTATCTATTATCTATCTATCCTGTCACATATGATACTATCTATCATATAATTATCATGTATCTTTGGTGGCATTCGATACTGAGATAATAAATACACCTCTTCTGAGTTTTATTCAGCAGTTTTTCCTCAGTGCAGAAAACTGAGGCCAGCCTCACTCACTTGGGTCATGCTGCAATTTCCTACATCAATGGAGGTCACAGACTTAAACTAGCACTGTGGCAACAATGATTAGCTAGATTAGCTTGGGTCTTGGTGGATTTGACCATCCATGTTCATAAAATTATAGCATATCCTAACCATTCCCCATCATTTTACAAGATGGGAATAACCTTGGAAGGGTATCTTCTTACAGTGCCAGGTAGAAGGAGCCCTGGGGAGCTCTTTGTTCATACCCTTGCGTATGCAGTTGTAACTGAAAATAAACCAAGGCCTGCAGCTCTGTAAATGCTGCTTGTGGAGATGATCTATCCTGAAGAGCTGTCTGCTCTGAGAGATGGTTGTAAAATAAAACCGGGAACTTGCTGGAGCTGTCACTCATAGCAGAGGGAGTGGCTGTGGAGAAGCTCAGTGTAGGTTGCAGTTAGCTCTTCTGGATGAAGCACCTCCCCAGGTAGCACTTGCAGAGCTGCAGACTTGGGTTATAAGTACATTTTATCACAGGTCTGCTACTACTAACACCAAACACAAAGTCTCTATAGGTTTTCTCTACTAAATTTACAAAAAGCTTACACCAAATGAAATTCACCACAGATTAGAACCTCTTTGTGACATTCAATGTACAGCACGTGATCAGATCGTGCTACCTTTTGTAGTAAAAAAAATGTAATATTCTTTAATGAAACCTATTTCTAGCTCATTAGTCATTCCAAGTTACCTTCAGAGACACAAAGACCTTAGAAACCTGACAGAGCTAATTAGCAGTTGGTTTAGAGGCCTCACTGGGGAGAATTATAGATCACCATCGTGCACTTAAGCAACAATTATCAAGGTTGGATATCATCACTAGTCCATAAAGTACAACAGAAGTGAAGGGAAAGGAGCCAACTGGTATCAGAGTGATGTTCTTAATGAGAAAAGAGGGAGTTCAAGGATTGTTTTACAACTAACCAAAATGACACGGATAAAAATCAATGTTCTATTACTTTTTGGTATTGACATCTTTTCCTTGATGCCAGTTGACCAGTTAAAAGCCAAGTCACCAGATTTATCCAATGTCTCTTTTTATAAAATGCTAACAGAAACCCATTCTAGAAAGAAAAAACATTTTTTATTGTAGTTTGCACAAGTTTTAAGGTTGGTATGGAACAAATACTGCAAAGTTAGTTGCTCTATAACTGTTACGAATGTATTCTGCAGCAGGAGAATGATTCCAAACATCCAGCCAATGGCATTAAAGGGAACCTATCATCAAGGAGGCCATTTTACAAGATGACAGGTTCCAATAGCCTCTGGCATGTTGATTTCAAATATATCTTTTGTTATACATCTGAATAATTCCAACTGTTTTAATTGATTCTTTAGCATTACTATGCTCCTTTCCAGCAGTGTGTGGTGAGTCCCGGGGGGGATGGGGGATTGGGGCAGTTAAAATAAGAATTTCTTGTGGTAGTGAGCTTATGCAAGTGTAAAGGAAGCAGAGAAGAGGGAAGATGAGATTGATGAGTGAGGAGGAAAGAGGAGGTAATGAGGAGAAGAGGACTTGTATCACTTGAACTCCCCATCCCTAGGACTCACCACACGCTGATGGCAGGGAGCCAGGTAATGTCAAAGAAAGGATTAAAAAGCAGTAGAATTATTCAGATGCACCACAAAGGCATTTTTTAAATCAACATGCCAGAGGCCATTGGAACCTGTCATCAGGTTAGAAATCACCTTCCATATTCAAGAACGTTCTTCAGAAGATGCAGAAGTCCTGGAGATTATAATGTGGCCTCCACAGAGCAATGATCACAACCATAATCCAATCTGTCCAGGATTACATAAAAAGACAGACGGATTTTAACAACTTTGAATTCATAGAAGATGTTTGGAACAACCTCCCTACCGATTTTTTATTTAAAAACTGTGTGTTACTGTACTAAAAGTGATGCTGTTTTTCAGGCAAAGTTGGTCCCACAAAACATTGATCTGGTTTACAGTACAAGTCTCTTTCATTCAATCTTAATTCATTTTGTTGATTTGTAAACTTTGTAAACACTCATGTTTTTTTTAAGTATTCTGGCTTTACAGATTTTTTGTTCATACCTGCCTAAAACTGTTACTCAGTACCAAAGGGTAATAGTAGATTACGCAATACTAGGGCCTCCATTAATTACAAGAACGAAGGGTATATGGCTCTCCCTTTTCCTGTATTGGTGTTGGACTGTATAGGCTCTGTACTGTATCTTATTTTTATTTTTATCATGGGGTATCAAATATCAGGACTAGAGATGAGCGAGCACTAAAATGCTCGGGTGCTCGTTATTCGAGACGAACTTTTCCTGATGCTCGAGTGCTCGTCTCGAATAACGAGCCCCATTGAAGTCAATGGGAGACTCGAGCATTTTTCAAAGGGACCATGGTTCGGGAATAAAATGTGTTAATTAATTGAAAAAGAATGTCTTCTGATAAGTTAGCAGATGTATGCAAACATCTGCAATCTATTCTTCACTGTTCCGCGCGTATATTATCTCCCGACAAGTTAGCAGATGTGAAGAACAGTGAAGAATAGAATAAAAACAGTGAACACAAGATCATTTAAGTGAAAAACACAGTGAAGAATAGATTGCAGATGTTCAGCACATCTGCTTACTTGTCGGGAGATACGCTGTCCCGGGATCCGCTGCTCTTCTTCCACTGAAGTCTCCCCGATGTCTCCGTGCCCCTATGTCTCTGTGCCCCTATGTCTCTGTGCCCCGATGTCTCCGTGCCCCGATGTCTCCGTGCCCCTATGTCTCCGTGCCCCGATGTCTCCGTGCCCCGATGTCTCCGTGCCCCGATGTCTCCGTGCCCCGATGTCTCCGTGCCCCTATGTCTCCGTGCCCCTATGTCTCCGTGCCCCTATGTCTCCGTGCCCCTATGTCTCCGTGACCCGATGTCTCCGTGCCCCGATGTCTCCGTGCCCCGATGTCTCCGTGCCCGATGTCTCCGTGCCCCTATGTCTCCGTGCCCCGATGTCTCCGTGCCCCTATGTCTCCGTGCCCCTATGTCTCCGTGCCGCTCCGTGTCGCTGCCCGATGTCTCCGTGCCACTGCCCGATGTCTCTGTGCCGCTCCCCGGTGTCTCTGTGCTGCTCCCCGGTGTCTCTGTCCTGCTCACCGTGTTCTTCAATGTGTTCTTCACACATATATATTGTTCTTCACATGCTATTTTGTTCGCACCGTTCCGCGCGTATCTCCCGACAAGTAAGCAGATGTGCCGAACATCTGTAATCTATTCTTCACTGTGTTCTTCACTGTGTTTTTCACTTAAATGATCCTGTGTTCACTGTGTTCACTGTTTTTATTCTATTCTTCATTGTTCTTCACTGTGTTTTTTTAATTAAATGCTCGATCTCGAGCAGAGGAAATACTCGTCCGAGCAACGAGCCGTTTCGAGTACCTTAATACTCGAACGAGCATCAAGCTCGGACCAGTATACTCGCTCATCTCTAATCAGGACCTCTACCCTCCTTGAAATAGCACTGCTCAATAAGAAACTAACTAAAATAAAAAATATATATTAAAAATAAAATGTGGTATTCGATATAATTTATTAAACAACCAACAAAAATATACCCTTTTCTCATGTTATGAAAATAAACAATTTTTTAGAGATAAAGCAAGCATCCTGGAAGGTGAGTAGTGAACAATATAAGTATGCTTCGCTGCTCTCCAGGAAGTCAGACATGACAGGGATTTGTGTTTGTACCATCCAGGCTTTAAAAGCATTGTCCAGAGTTAGAAAAAACATGTCTGACTTATGAAATTTACAGCATCAGGCATAGTTTGTGAGTGGTATTGCACATCAGTTCTGAATTGCGAGCTAAATTGCAGTACCATGGACAGAGGGGGTGCCGTTCCTGGTAGAAAGCAGCCAAGTTTTTCGTATCCTGGACAACCCCTTTAATAAATGGGATACGACACTGCTTATTGGCTATTCAATATGACCCAGCATGCTACAGATCTCTAGGTAAGCTTATTGTTGGCCTTGGTACTTACAGCCGATCAACATTACACAGATAGAGAAGATTTTTTCCGAGTTGGTGTTGGGTGACACATTTCCAAAGCCCACGCTCGTCAGACTGCTGAATGTAAAGTAAAGGGCTGTCACATACTTGTCTTTGATGGACGGACCAGAACTGGGATCGCTGTAGTTGTACGGTTTCTTTATTTGATCTCCGAGAGCATCCAGCCAGCTGATCTTGTGAATTAAGTAAGGACGTTCCACGTTGCCAATTGCATACCAGATGCAGGCGAGCCAGTGAGCGATCAATGCGAAAATGCACATGAGCAGCATTAAGACGGCAGCACCGTATTCTGAATACCTATCCAATTTTCTGGCAACTCTGACCAAACGGAGTAACCTTGCAGTCTTTAAAAGTCCAATGAGAGTGGTGGTCTGCAAAGAGAATCATACGTAATTATATACTATATATAGACATGCATAACTACTATACAATAGGCTGAAAAGTTATGATTTTTGTTATTATTATTATTTTTCACAATTTTTAGTCTGTTTTTTTTATCGGCATGATGGCTTCCAATTCTGTAAGATCTTGAAAGATTTATTACAATCCATCATGATCTCATCATCATCATCTTATCATTTTCTACAAAGCAGTGAGATACAGGGACAGATAGTATCTAGGCAAACAGTAACGGATAACATCCAGAACACATGCAGTGAATGCCATCACTTGTGACCAGGGGCAGTAGAGAGGTCAATATAGTTATTCCTAGTAGAGGCGTTTGTATTATCATCCCTGATAATGAAAGGCGAGAAACAAAAGTCTCTGAGAGCAGAACTGTTCTAGTTGCCAATGGCAACCAATCATAGCTCAGCTTTCATTTTCCTACAGTTTTTAATATTAAACCTGAGCTCTGATTGGTTTCCAGGGGCAACTAGAACAGTTTTAACTCAGAAATTTCAAATAAATCCCCCCCCCAATAATGTCCATGTTCTTGGCAGTCTAGGTGAAAGGATAAATCTTTGGTGGTCAAGATAGGTTACTGAAGAGCTATATGGTAGTATTTATGGTTGTCTAGAACAGTGAGGGAGTTAAACTAAGGATCTTGGGTTGTTTTAGGCTGTAACAATGTTAAATTGGCAGGAGTGGCCAAAGAAAGAAACTGTCTTGATAAAGGAGCCAATGTCACCTACCTGCAACACGTGGCTCCATCCCATCATAGTGGACAATTGGTTTGTCATAACAATACTGATGGCTTGGAAAGGAGTGTTGGGGGTCATGGGACTGACTAGACACAATCACGTTAGGCGATAGGATGTTCCTTTAGAAGTAGAGTAAGGAACGTCTTGAAATCCTGTGACCTCCCGGTCAACTGACGCGAAGTCCATGCCCTGACTACTAGTAATTGCCAACCATTTCTTAGTAGATAATCCCCATGACGCAAGAATGGTGGACTACTATGCTCCAGCACTGATCATCATATGAAGGGCTTGAAAAGTAACCAAAACTATAAGATCTATAAATATAGGGAATAATGTCTCTGCAGGAATTTATTCTCCAGCCTTCTAAATTTACAGTAAATGGAATGGGGAGTTAGATGAGACTGATACAACCATACCAATTAGGAAGCACCCTGCCTCCGACACCTTTCTTCTCTGTACTATGTAAGGAATAAGTAGTATTTTAATCATGACTTTTCAAGAAGCCAGAAAAGCGTTCCTATATTTTAATGATAGGTTAAACGCTGTAGTCTGCATATGTAGTCTGCATTTAGCCGATCCCACAGAATGCCTGCTGTTCCACATGTCCTAGTGAGATCGGGCTGAGGGAGAGGCAGAATTCTGCAGATCGGTAATATATTATATATTACCGATATATAAAGGGAGGCTTCCACATTCTCAGGACATGGATAATACGATTATGTTAAAGGAAACCTACCAACAGGTAGATCCAATGGTAGGTTCCTTCCCACATCCTAAGCCTTCAACTATCTTTCCCTATTCCATTATTACTTCCTAACTTGATTTAAACTTTACCTAATATGCAAATTTTCGGCAAAGACTACTGTGGCGTGGAGTCCTGTGGGCTGTGGTCTACTCCATGCTCCAGTAGCCTGCATTGTTCCACCCCCTTCTTGCGCACAAGCTATAATCATGGCGCCGACTTCTTTGAGTCCTGTGCATGCGCAGCAGCCACTTCAGTCCCTGTGACTGTCATAATAAGCATGTGCACTCTGCCGCTGGCAATCAATGGCTTGGGTAGGCATCTACTACAACTAGATATTAGGGCTCATTTAGTAAGGGTCCCCGGAGTGCATTTTTGTCGGGTTTCCCGACGATTTCCGTTTTGTGCCGAATTGCTCCAGGATTTTGGCTCAGGCGATCGGATTTTGGCGCATTGGCGCCGGCTTGCACGTGACAGAAATCGGGAGGTGGTCCGTCGGACAACCCTACAGATTCGGACTACTCATGGGATTTAACATTTAGGATTGTGACGCAAGACACGCACTTACAAGCACCGGGAAGAAGAAGGTGAACTCCAGCGGACCTCACAGAAGCAACGGATACAGGAACTAAGGCACACGAGCTACGTGAATCGCAGCAGACCCGAATCCTCGTTGGACAATGCACTGCAGGATCCGATAGGACCGGGTAAGTAAATCTGCCCCGTCGCCTTAGAAGGTTTCAATTAATGTTTCATATGGTTTCAGGAGGCAGACAGAAAGTAGAGTGCAGCAGGATCGGAGGCGGCAGGAATCGAGAAGCAGTGAAGGGATCAGCCGCAATTTCTTATTTTACCGGCCCCCCTGAAGAAGAATTTGGTGTAACATAAAAACCTATAAAAAGACTGCCGAGCATCAATATCAGTGTAACAAATTTCTGGACGTGAGATGTAAAAGTTTTCAATTTCTGGGTGTAAACATTTCCGCTCGCTAACATGTAATACATCAGAGCGCTGCAAAACTTTTCTCTGATGATATTTGGATGAGTTATGATGTACAGTGTAGCTTTGGTTTGGGCTAAAAATAAAGTATTAAATTAAATATTGTCCCTTAATTATACACGGAGTTAAAACGAGAAAGGAAATATATCTCTCGAGACTCGATCATCCATATTTAAACATGAAAATCTCATGCTAAATCATAATTTTACATAATAACTCTGGAGGAGAGCGCATCAACGAGATCGCCTTGGGTTTCTTCAGGAAATAGCTCTGTACACATCATCTTTTCATTTCCACTATTAACAGATATTAATTTCCTTGCAAGAAGAATTGTAGTCGCTCAGGGACAGAGGCTCATAAGATCATTTCTTTGAGGTGAAGATCATCAAATGTAATGCACTTAAGTAACACTGTCCTGATGGAAGCAGTTGGGGGAGAGCACACTTGACCCGATATTTAACAAACTGACCAGAAATTTGAGGGGTTTTTTTGTAATGTGGACTAACATTGCCGTTTCTGGGAAATTTGGGCACTTCTTGGCAGGGAAGAGCTGTAAGCCTGCACCACACAGGTAAATTCTTAAAGAGGTTGGCTACTTATATATTTACCCTACTTAACAGTGTAAATATAAGAACCCAACAGGGTTAATTATATTATACTTACCACGTTAAAGGACATCTACCATCAGTTTAGAGATGGTAGATGTGTCCTAGTAAGAAGTTCCTGAGATACATGGTTCCTCAGGACTTCTTTTGTTATAACTCTATATCCCGTGATCGTGGAAATATAGAGTTAAAAAAGTTATGCGCCTCAGGGAGCCTAATATTTTAATGTATGCATTCTGCCAGTAGTGCTTGCGCCCCTAGAGTGTATAGATAGGTAAAGGTGGTGGTGGGGGTGGGGGGGCTGTAGCACCATGGGGGGTGTGAGTTATAATAAAAAAAAGTTCTTACTAGGACACACCCACCATCACTCTACTGATGGTGAATGTCCTTTAAAGTTTGTATGGAGCCAACAAGATTTGGTTCTCCAACCACAGATGGGAAAGAGATGGGAAAGAGATGGGAAAAGTTTCGACAGAGGTTGCACATTCCTCTCCTTTCAACGAAGGATTCAGGACATGGGACGTCACAGAAAGCCCTGAGTTCTGCTGACCACTGGTCACAAATAATATGGATGACCCTCTTAGGGTATTATACTGTACTTACCCTATTTACATTTGATATAAGTGGCCAATCCCTTTAAGTAAATTATACAGCATGTGTGTGCCATATTTTCTCGACTGCATATTACCTGATACAACATTAGGAGTCCTTTCCTTTAGGGTTACGTTTATGTACTGAAGATCTGATCTCTCATTGTAGTTATATCTTGGGAAGTACAGCCAACATTCTGCCCATATTTCATGGACTGAATATACTGAATATGCCCAGCTAAGGCGTGTTTGGCAAGAACATGATGCAGGATTCTGATCCTGGATGATCTACTAAGAAGGTTGGTTCATATAAACTGGTCATACAAGATAGATCTAAAATGGTTCCACTTGTGCTGGTGACACAATCCAATCCTTTTTTGATCAAAAAATACTCTAAAGAATGTACTTCAGAAATATGATGCTCTTGGGTTATAGGTATCTTAAAGGAAATCTGCCATCAAAATCAAGCATGTTAAACTAGGGACACTTACTCTTAAATTCTTGCATCATGACTTTGTGACTCATGGCCCTTCTAAAATCAACTTTCAAAATTCTGCTAATTAGCCAGAAAGGCTACCCATAGCCCCTCTGTGATTTGGATTTACAGACTGTTACACTGTCTTACCCTCAGGACTCCAATGAATAGATGAGTGGAGGCTATTCCCAAAAGGACCCTATACTTTAGAGGACTTAGCACTATCTTAGAGTCAACACATGGTCACCAGTTATGTTCAATGATCACCACATACATCTGAATCTTAGTTTATGGTAAATGTTGAGACATCAATTTTTTCTCTTGTATTGTATTATGGCTCCGAAACCACTCAAAGGGAACCTGTGACCACATTTATTACAAATACAACTAGTGCATTTAGAGCCTTACAAACTTAATGCCATCCAAATTATTTCCACCATATCCCCATAAAATAAACTTTGTTATCTAATCTGGCAAACAGCCAAATCCAGTAGCAAGTTGCGTGGCCTGTCCTGCTCAGCTGGGTCCAGCGACTCTTCTCCACCATTCAGCACTTCATGTCATGTGACCAGGGTGATGTCATCTAAGGTCCTTACCCACTAATATCTCCTATGTATAAATCTGATCACATGAAATCATAGCAGCCCCCATTGAGGGACGGGTAGAAGTAGAAGTCCATGGAGGCATGCTGTGATTTTATGTGATCAGATACATACATGGGGTAGATTTTGAATATGTTAGTGGGTAGAGGACCTTACATGTCATCACCATGGTCACATGACTTGAAGTGTTAAAGTGTTGAAGAGAAGAAGGCATGTGGAGCAGTAGAAGTTAGTAAGGACAATAGTATACACCTCCTCTGACTCACACCTCAATCTTGCTGTATTACAGGTAAGATAAAAAAAGTTTATTTTCTGTGGATGTGAGGGAAACAGTTTTTACCTAAAATTAGGGTGGTATTTAGTTAAAAGTGCTCTATGGGAGCCTGTCACTGGCTGTATTTGTGAAAAATGTGCTTGCAGGTTCCCTTTAGTGAAGGTAGAAAGTCCTTGTTTGACACACTTTCAACATATCACAATAGAATACAAAATATGTCTATATACTCACCTCATCTGAGCCAGATCCAAAAATCAGAAGATCGAACGGTATTGCAGCGACCATATCTATTAGGAACCAGCCTTTGAAGTAATGAATCGCTATTTTCGCAGGATCGCTGACAACTTCTTCATTCTGATTGACGTAGGTGGTCCGGAAGTTTATAAGAATATCGATAATAAACATGATATCTACAATTAGGTCTACAACATTCAGGGGGTTGCAGGAATATCCACACGCACGTCTCTTCTGCTCCTCTATGTCATTCAGTAGGAAGGCAGCTGAGTAGGGTGTGAAAATGGCAGTGTATATAACAAGCAACAATATTAACCAGTCCCATACGGCTTTGAATGGGCTATAGTGCAATATAGTAAACTTATTGATACGAGGCGTTTGAAGTTTGTATTCCGGCAAGACATCGGCTCCTAGCGATAGAACCTGTGGAGACACATCATTAGACATGACAATTAGTGAAGATGTATTGTCCTGTATTAGCATAAATACCAATTGTTACTAGATGGCGAGTATATTTTACAGCACTAAAAAGGAGATGCATTCTGTACTCTTATTCAATTCACCTTGATGAATGAAAAAGGAAATCTTTCATTTTTAGAAGCACACACCGATTAAAGGGGTATTCCAACGAAAACAAGATTCTTAAATATACTCCAGATAAGAAAATAACACATTCTCTAATTCACCGTAATTAACAAAAATACAGCATTTCATAGATATAATTCCAACCTGTCTCTATCAGTCCTGGTGTTTAAAATTTTGGTTGCCCCTGGATATGACTGAAAATCTTCTCATGAATAGCTTCTCCTGTCTGCACACTGCAGTGCTCTCTGCCTCCTGCCCCTCCTCCCGCATTACAAGACCAGCACAGGCACAAGCTGCAGTGTGCAGAGACCTACTCTACAAACTACAGACAGAGAAGGTCTTTATAAATGAGGAAGGAGGCATAGCAGAGCTGGCTCTTTGTGTGTTATAACTGATTTATAGCAAAGCACCCAAAGGTACCCATCATTAGGTTTAATGGTGAAAACCTGATGATAGGTTCCCTTTAAGGCCCTTTTGACATTGTGCCTCATTACTATATTACAGATGCTACAATTCCAACTCATATATGTGGGTGAGGAAGTTAAAGGGGTTGTCCCAATAAAGCAAATTAATATTATTGTTTGTATTATAAAAAGTTATTCAATTTTCCAATAGACTTTCTGTATCAATTCCTCATGGTTTTCTAGATCTCTGCTTGCTGTCAATCTATAGAAAGCTTCTACATTTACTAGCAGTGGGTAGAACCCTGACCATGGTCACACAGGTGCACAGCTCATTAGTATCATAGAGAGTAATCAGAGCTCTGGGTAATAACGAGCCGTGCACCTGTGTGACCATGGTCAGGGTTCTACCCACTGCTAGTAAATGTAGAAGCTTTCTATAGAATGACGGCAAGCAGAGATCTAGAAAATAATGAGGAATTGATTCAGAAAATATATTGGAAAATTGAATAGCTTTTTATAATGCAAACAATAACATTAATTTGCTGTATTGGGACAACTCCATTAACTTCCTCACTCGTATATATGAGTTGGAATTGTAGCATCTGTAATACAGTAATGAGCATAATGTCAAAAGTGCCTTAAAGGGAACCTATCATCAGGTTTTCCCCATTAAACCTAATGATGGGTTCCTTTGGGTTCTTTATTAAATCAATTTTTTTTTTTTCATCTCCAACTTTTTTTTCCAATAACATTAATTTACTGTAATGGGACAGTAACATAAGAACATAAGCAAATTGGAGGTAATTACAGGAGTTTGCAGACAATAGATCCTGGTTGTTTGTGGATTTGGGAGCATCCGGTAAAGAACATAGCAGGTTTGAGTTAAAATCTCCATTAAAACCACTATTATTGTTCATGTTTCGGGAAAGAAGGTGGTTTGTCAGGTCAGAATTTGTTCTGGTCTTTAAACAGACGACTGCGTGTGTTTGGTAAAATTCTTACCTTTAGATTTTACAATGAAATATATTCATATAAAACTCTCAAAAATGATATGTTCAACGCAATAAAAACAGCCGAGTGCCATTTGTTAGGAACACCGCAAAACGGGACGGAAGAGAAAACATCCATTATCTCCTGGAATTTCCTTTGTGGTTAGAGCTCCATGAAATGCAATGGCCTAAAATTACTACAACAATTTCGGATTGTTATACCAACCACCAAACAATATCACTGATTTAAAGGGCTTTTATCCAGCAGGTTAGAGCCGGCTGTAAAGTGCACTCCTAAATGTACTCTGCATTATACAGCGGTGAATGAATATTAGCCGGATATTAGGCGACTATTACACCTGTCAGCTACAAAATTGTTAGTATAAAATATACAAAGATTTATATAAAAAGGAAACTGCCTGAAAAATTCCTTTAGTGCACACATTGGGGGTCATTTACTAAGGGCCCGATTCGCGTTTTCCCGACGTGTTACCCGAATATTTCCGATTTGCGCTGATTTTCCCTGTATTGCCCCAGGATTTTGGCGCACGTGATCTGATTGTGGCGCATGGGCGCTGGTATGCACACGACGGAAATTGGGGGTGTGGCCAAACAAAAACCCAACGGATTCGGAAAAAAAACAAGTGTCGCGGGGGTCGCGCTTACCTTCACTAGGAATAGGCGGGTGTACTTCAGTACATTCCGGGGAACTTCAGCGCAGCAGCGCCACCTGGTGGACGTCGGTGGACTGCCTTAATGAATCCCGGCAGGACCCAAATCCACTGCAGAGAACGCGCCGCTGGATCGCGAATGGACCGGGTAAGTAAATCTGCCCCAATATCACAATTTCTACGTCTACTGATCTATAAAGGGAACCTGTTACAAGGTTTTACCCCACTAAACTACCACCCCCCTTAGGTAGGAAATGTCCTTTCTAGAGTATCCTCTTTTCTGTAAAATGTCACCCATCTACTTGTAAAAAATATCCCCCAAAGTAAGGCAAATATGACTCTTCACATCAAATTTTCACAAGAGATGAGTCAATTTTAGTGGTTGCAGGAGTAGTGTCAGACATCTGTATCTTTTGTTCTGTAGTACCTAGAAACAAGCTTTTTGTGTCATGTTAAAGATAAGAATCGAATACATTAGATCACATTTGGCTTTGGCTCTGTGAGCTACAGAACTGGACAGTTATAAAAGATGGGGAACTGGATCGCTATCTGCAGCTCGCATTTCCATCTATGTCTTTAGCTGCCTCTATCTCTGGTTCGGTAGCTCACAAAGACACAAGCCTGATGTGATCTGAAAGATGAGATTCATATCTTTAATATTACATAAGCAGAATGTTTGTAGGTACTATAGAACCGCAGATAGGGGCTTCTGAAGTGACAATATCCTTGGAACCACTAAACTTGACTCATCTCATGTGAAAATGGGATGAGAAGAGTCATATTTGCCCGACTTTGTGGGAGATAATTTTTTTTATAGATATATGTAGGAGATTTCCCAGAAAGAAGGACATTTCATACTGTATCTAATGGGGGGTTGTATTTTTTTTATGGGGTGAAACCTGATGACAGGTTCTCTTTAAAGGGACTCATGCAGCTCTGATGACATATGATGCTCCTCTATGCTACGCACAAGCGGTGTGCCTGCAATATTTGTATACCAGGTACTGCCTGGCATGGAATCGTGTTATATCCTATACCAGATTATATTGAATGCGTTCTGTGCCCCATTCTGTGCCCCTCCAAGCCCCCACCACGCCAAGTGTGGCTTGGAGATGGCGTAGGGTGGGAATGAGATGGCCATGGATTGTGACTTTTACATGGCTAGTACACCAGAAAAATGTCAAACAAGCCATGATGAATGCCTCCGCGGATGTTTAGGTGAAGCGTCCTGTATACTTTCTTGACAAACTCTGTGGCTGAAATGAATAGAAATTTATTCACGTGCAAATAAGCATTTTGGTTCACCAGGAGTTAACGGGAGGTGCAAAGGATTTGGTGAACGGGAGGTGCAAAGGATTATTTTAAGAGGGGATCAGGACACTGTCAATGCAGACAAAGTGGGAGGCACCGGGAGGTAAAAATGAGCAGGAGAGAGCACTGAACTTCATAGCCACACCTATAGTGCACCTAAGCATTGATTTGTGCATACAAATATTAAGGAAGAATTCTCTTCAAAGATTTGCTCGGGAAAGAAATCCTTATCATGTAGGGCATTTCACTACAAGTGTATTTGTGACTCAGGAGCAGATTAGATATATGTTTTCTTTTTCTTAAAGGAACAAGGATTGTAAACCAAGCACACTTACATGCTGGTGTGTGCCCCCTCAGGTAGGATCCACTCTTCATTTAGCTTCTCTTGCCCTTGTTTTTACCAAAAAATGGCTTTACAAATTATGCAGATGAACCTGAGGGGCTTCAGGCTCCAAAGATGGAAAAAAGCCTGAAAAGGCATAACGAGACACAAACCAGCATGCAAGCGTGCTTGGTTTACAATCCTTCATCCTGGTGGTAGATGTCCTTTAAAAAATAACACCTGCACCAGAGCACCTGTCCATAGGTTATAAGTAGTATGACAGGTCTACTCCATACCCTACATTGTAACTAAGCTTCACTTGTGCCAGGACTGGGCATACCTGGGCAAGTGCTGGGGCCCAGAGCGGCTGGGAGGGACCAGCATAAGGCTGTACAAAAGAAATCTATAGAGAGTGAGGGGGCTGTATATAAAATAACCATGAGGGGG
>WNYA01002585.1:0-38000 GCA_019512145.1 Engystomops pustulosus | reverse complement strand
ACAATTTCTTGTACAGGCTGTCCCATACTTCACACCCGACTTACAGACGACCCCTAGATTTCGGTAATTTACTGTACTTTATCCTTAGGCTACAATAAAACAGCTGTAACCGTTATCAAAAGGAGTCTAATTAAAATGTATTGTTAATCCTGGTTCTTATGACAATCCAACATTTCAAAAAAATTTGGCTGAGGTTACAATTATAAAATATAGAGGTCCAACTTACATACAAATTCAACTTGAGAATAAATCTGCAGGACCTATCTTGTACGTAACCCGGGGACTGCCTGTATTCTTTAAGCTAAAGGATCCCATAGTACAGTGATGGCTAACCTATGGCATGGGTGCCGGAGGTGGCACTTGGAGCACTTTCTGTGGGCACCCAGGCCATCACCAGAGATGACTCCAGGTATCTTCCTACAGTCCCAGACAGTCCAGGACTTGCTGTGCACAGAGATATTTTAAAGTGACAGCACTACCTGGGACTACTGGAGGAGTGGGAAGGTATTGTGACTGAGCAGGGAGTATAAATCACAAATAAAATTTCTGTGTTGGCACTTTGCGATAAACAAGTGGGTCTTGGTTGTAGTTTGGGCACTCGGTCTCTAAAAGGTTCACCATCACTGCCATAGTATAATGCATGCATGTTATTTACACTATCGCTCAAAATTTTTGGGACACGTACAAGTGACCTTATTTTTTAAAGAAAAGCACCTTTTCTTTCAATGAAGCTAACAAATGAATCATAATTATGCTCTATACATTAATGTGGTAAATGACGATTCTATCTGCAAACGTCTGGTTTTTAATGCAATATCTACATAGGTATAAACAGTATAGGCCCATTTACAACAACCACCACTGGAGGGGCTGTATATAATGAATGGGGGATGAAGAGGGAGCTGTATATAATGAATGGGGGATGAAAAGGGAGCTGTATATAATGAATGGGGGAATGCGTGCAGGGGGCTGCATATAATGGGTGGTGAGGGGGGAACATATAATCCATGGGGGTGTGGGGCTGCATATAATTAAACTATGTGTGGTGAGGGGGGCCTGGGCTGTATATAATTAATTTATGGGGGTGAGGAGGCTGTATATAATGAATCCATGCTGCTACACCAGTTTACTGCAAAGGGGCCCACTGAGGCTCTGTCGCCCAAGGGCCCACTGAAACCTGGAGCCGGCCCTGCTTCTGGATACTGAGGGGCATTAATGTGACTGTTGGCTACTGGGGGCATTACTGTTACCACTGGCATATCTCTGATTAATAACTACTGGGGGCAGGTTCTGTGACTACTAGTGGGATCACTTTGACTACTGTCTACTGTGGGCATATCTATGATTACTGACTACTTGGGGCATCGCTGTGACTAAGAGTAGCAAAATGACAGTTATGTCAAAATAGTTTTATGGTTGGGGGTCAACAACACCTAAAGGGAAAGTTCTGGTGTGTGTTCCTAGTTTGAGCCACATTTATTACTGAGCTGCACAACAATTGTGTCGCAACAGCATGAAGCTAAGTGCTCCAAGAAAATATAACTTGCAACTGTGTCACATCCTGAAAACAGACCAGATAAACTTAGAGGGTGCACCACAGTGCACATTGACGAGGCAAACTGTACTAAGTCAGATTGCACCAATGTTCCTTTATCTGGCCCAATCCTTTATCTGGTTATAATCTGTGGAAAAGGATAAAAACTAACTCTAGAAAATTTCCACCAGTAATATGAGGATGACCATAATAATTTTGTCAGCTCTAGATGCAGCAGGTTGGCTGTATGCTAGATTGTGTTTAATGTACAAAATAATGAGGTTTACTGTATTAAATGGAAAACCAAGGGGAGAGCTGTTGGAAAGGGAGTTAATAATGATATTCACTAATCGAGACTGCTTTGTTCCAGCCAGATATCCCCATTACCCATGGACCTTGAAATGTTTGGCTCCTTTAACAACAGGGGCTATTTACTGTGCAGTACATGTGCAAGAGCGAGACAACCAGATCGAAACAGCGCTGTCTACAGTTGGGAGTCTGTCCCTTCTGGAATAGATAAACTGGTTTTGCCTAATCCCACACCATGTTTTTAGATTCTTGTAGGTCATACTTGGTGTTAAGGGGGCTGCCTTTCAAAGTAGCATAAGGAGGTATTGTTTTCCATTTAACATTTTTCCCAGATGTGCAAGAGTGGTGACATATCAGCATTGACGTCACCATTTTTGTATTCAGTACAGACCAAAGTTTGGACAAACTTCTCATTCAAAGAGTTTTCTGTATTTTTATGACTATACAAAATTGTGGATTCACACTGAAGGCATCAAAACTTTGAATTAACACATGTGAAATTGTATACTTAACAAAAAAGTGTGAAACAACTGAGTCTTATATTCTAGGAAATTTTGCTTTGATTACTGCTTTGCACACTCTTGGCGTTCTCTTGATGAGCTTCAAGAGGTAGTCACCAGAAAAGGTTTTCACATCACATGTGCCCTGTCAGGTTCTATAAGTGGGATTTCCTGCCTTATAAATGGGGTTGGGACCATAAGTTGGGTTGTGCAGAAGTCGGGTGGATACACAGCTGATAGTCATACTGAATAGACTGTTAGAATTTGTATAATGACTAGGAAAAAGCAACTAAGTAAAGAAAAACGAGTTGCCATCATTACTTTAAGAAATGAAGGTCAGTCATTCTGAAAAATTGAGAAAACTTTGAAAGTGTCCCCAAGTGCAGTTCCAAAAACCATCAAGCGCTCAAGCGCTCACATGAGGACTGCACCAGGAAAGGAAGATCAAGAGTCACCTCTGCTGCGGAGGATAAGGTCAATGCCGCACAGAGTTCTAACAGCAGACACATCTGTACAACCACTGGTAAGAGGAGACTGTGTTCAGCAGCCTTCATGGTAAAATAACTGCTAGGAAACCACTGCTAAGGTCAGACAACAAGAAGAGGAGACTTGTTTGGGCTAAAGAACACATGGAATGGACATTAGACCACTGGAAATCTTTGCTTTGGTCTGATGAGTCCAAATTTGAGATCTTTGGTTCCAACTACCGTGTCTTTGTGCGATGCAGAAAAGGTGAATGAATGTATTCTTCATGCCTAGTTCCCACCGTGAAGCATGGAGGAGCAGGTGTGATGCTGTGGGGGTTTTCTGCTGGTGACACTATTGGGGATTTATTCAAAATTGAGGGTATACTGAACCAGCATGGTTACCACAGCATCTTACAGCAGCTGCTATTCCATCCGGTTTGCGTTTAGTTGGATCATCATTTATTTTTCAACAGGACAATGACCCCAAACACACTTTCAGGTAGTTACACTGGAAGGCTATGACCTTCCCTCCACAGTCACCAGACCTGAACCCAATCAAGATGGTTTGGGTGATCTGGACCACAGAGTAATGGCCAAAGGACCAAAAAGTGCTAAGCATCTTTGCAAACTCCTTCAAGACTGTTAGAAGACCTTTTCAGGTGACTACCTCTTGAAGCTCATCAAGAGAATGCCAAGAGTGTGCAAAGGAGTAATCAAAGCAAAATAACATAGAATATAAGACATATTTTCAGTTGTTTCACACTGTTGTTAAATATATTATTCCACATGTGTTAATTCATAGTTTTGATGCATTCAGTGTGAATCTACAATTTTTATAGTCATGAAAATACAGAAAACTCTTTGAATGAGAAGGTGTGTCCAAATTTTTGGTCTGTACAGTAAATCACCACTATTTTTCCATTTACACCAAAAAGAAACTTTCCAAATCTCCTGTAATTAGCCCAAAACATACCTTTTTCTCACTGTAACATTGCAACAATTAGTCCAAAATTCATAAATCATAAAGGCCATATTTTTTAAAAACAGTACAGTTTGGCGGTGTAATGTGCAGGGTGCGCCAGACTCATGAATTGTGGCACATTTTCTTCATGTATCTGGCTCCCCCTGCACTGTTCCGACAGGGCACACCAACATTTTTTTGGTGCACCTATGACAAAGGACGTGCAACACCAGTAGGGATGAGTAGACCCACTTAAGTTGGGGTCGGGCCGCATGAGAGGTGACAATGAACATGACTCTGTGCAAGATATAGAATTGATTCTGTTGAATAACAGTTAAATACCAAAAAATAATTAGAACACTTGGATGTTTTTCCCCCATGACATGATAGAGACGTCTCACTTATGTCTCCTGAGAGTTTCGATTTCAGCGCCACGCCTGTCTAGTAAATTCAGACAGACAGGTCATTACCACAATTACACTTTAGTCTTTAGCAAATAAACATTAGAGTCACAATCCATCACATTTTTACTTCCTGTCAGGAGAAAAGATCGAGAGATCAAAATGGATAAAAGAGGATTCTCCGTAAAGTCCAAAAAAAATCCTGCTTTTTGTGTTGTCTCCATGCAGGAAACGGGAAATTTAGAATCTTGTAGAAAATTCTAAAATGTCTTTGTAATGTTTTCCCTACAGCAACAAAACAGGGAGTTCAACTCTTTAATATGTGATGTGGATATGAATAGTTTAATAACAGTGGTAACATGAATTTACTACAGGAAGGCCAAATTTCACCACAATTGGTTTCTGTCACCATGTGAGGTCACACACAGCTCATCCATAATGAACTGGGATTGTTCATTTCTATCAGATCAGCCGTTCTCAAAGAATGGAAAAGAAGCAGAAGGCGCCCCCTTTTTTCGCAAATTTCATGCTCTCCACCTTCAAAAATCCATAACTCTTTCATTTTTCTGTGTACAGAGATGTGTGGAGGCTTATTTTGTGCGTAAAAAATGTTACTTCTCCGTCACATTATTCATTATTCCATGCCGTGTACTGTTAAGCTTGAAAAAAATCCAAATGTGGAAAAATTGGAAAAATACCATGTTCGTGTCACTTTTTTGTGGGCTCAGTTTTTACGATTTTCCAATAGCACCTCTGTTTTATTCTTTGGTTCGGTACAATCACGGGGATACCAAATTTACATAGGTTTTATTGCTTTTAATATATTTACAAAAATTGAACAAATGTGTACAAAAAAGAAAAAAAAAATTTCGACATCTTCTGGCATGAATAACTTTTTCATACTTTGGTATACGGAGCTGTGTGATGTGTCATTTTTTGCTAAGTGAGTCGACGTTTTTATTGCTTCCATTTTGAGGACTGTGCAACATTTTGGTCACTTTTTATTCAATTTTTTATGTGAAGTAAAATAGTGTAAAAGTCGAGTTTCGGACATTTGGGCGCCATTTTCCGATACGGAGGTTACCGCTGGCAATAACCATTTTTGTATTTTGATAGATCGGGCGATACCTATTGTGTCTGTGACTTTTACTGTTTATTATGTTTTATGTCAGTTCTAGGAAAAGGGGGTGATTGGAACTTTTATGTTTTTAAAAAATTTTTGAAACTTTTTTTACAGTTTTTTAGACCCTCTAGGGTACATTAACCCTAGATGGTCTGATCATTCCTACCATATACTGCAATACTACTGTATTGCAGTATATGGCATTTCTGCACAGTATACGTTACAAAGAGCCAGTGGCTCATTATAACAAAACTGCAGAAACCATGCAGCCTCGGGTCTGACGAAGACCCAAGGCTGTCATGGCAACCGATTGCCATCCCCCCGATGACATTTGGGGGAGCGACAATCACATCCAAGATGGCCCACGCGCTGCCATCTTTTAAATGCCGCCGGCATCGGAGAAGTTAATAGCCACAATCTGTGCAAGCACCGGTGCAACAATATGCAACAACCGCCACCTGTGTATGAAGAAGACTCAGCCCATGAGCCCTCTTCATACACCCCCTGCACCTCTGCGCCGTAGAGCTACGGAGCAGAGCATTAAGAGGTTAAAGGAAATCTACCATCAAAATCCATCATGATAAACCAGTCGCTGTGACTGTCATAATTTTCTTAAATTTGTCATCCATGGCCTCCCCCCTTCTAAAATCAACTTGTAAATTTAGTCTGTTACACTCTTCAAGGAGGAAGCCAAAGCACCGCAAGTTAAATCCCAGAGAGTTTATTCACAAGTACATCCAAGCATGATAAGCGCAACGTTTCGATTCACAATGAATCTTTATCAAGCAGGTTGTTACACTGTCTCACACTCCCCCTCTGCTCCCTGGCTCCTCCTTTTGCCCAATGTAATCTCACTGCATCAGAGGAATTTTCAGAAAATGGTGGCAGGAGGAAGTGCTCCTGCACAGTATAACATCCTGTGAATCTTCAGCCCTTCCGGCTCATTAGCAATATTTTGAAAGCTGCTTTTAGAAAGAGGCCATGGATAACAAATACAAGAAGATTACCAAAGTCACGATACCTGGATCTATGAGTAAGTGTCCCTGGTTTTTCCATGCTTGTTTTAGATTGTAGATTTCCTTTAATTCTCTTCAGATAAAGCTGATTTGCAGTAACCTGGTCTGGCAGATAACACAGAGAAAGTTCTGTAGAATCACAGATTGGGATGGAGGGATTGATAGGGAACAGAGGAGATCTTGTACCTCACTATTCTGTGCAGGAGACATCTGTATCTTGAACACAGTCTTGAACACATCTAGGTCTGCTACATACACAGAGAGAGCTCTGTCACATGACCTGACAGCAGCAGCCCCTCCTCTCCCAGGAGTTAGTAGAGTTTGTTTATTTATAATATGAACTCCAGGGCTTGTCAGCACAGAGGAAGCAGCTGTTGCAGCTCTGAGGTAATCTGAGGGATATAGCAAAAAAACTATTTGTTTTCTAGTAGTTGTTTTACATGCTAAGAGCTAAGATTTGTGGAAAAAACAACAACTTTACAGTTACTCTTTAATGTCCTGTTCAGCTCCTTACAATGCCATAAAATTTATAGTGTGATTTCACAATTTCTTCAAGTTTTTAGTTTCCTAATGCTAATCTATTGCAGGTAACATGTTCTAATTTACCCCTTACTGACCCCTGTATTAGCTTTTTATGGTGGTCCCCAAGGGTACTTTTTCTGATGCAACACCTTTTTATCAGAAGAAGTTTGCAGGACATCTGTCCCTGCTACTGTGAAGCTCTGAACCTGGATGTTTAACCCCTCAGACACAATGGTCAAACATGGACCTCAGAGCCTAAGTGGGTACAGAGGGAGTGAGCCAAACCAACAATCCATACCAACGCCAGCTAAAAAACTATAATAGTATTTACCCCAATAACAAAAACTTTTATTAAAAAAATGAAGGAAAAAAGAAGCCCAAATTGACATTTTTTAATCATCCATCACACAAATTATTATATTAAATGTGATCAAAAAGCTTTATGAGCCCCAAAAGTGAACAAATACAAACTACATGAGGTAAGCAAGCTGTACTTTTAGTAGTCAATTAATAGAGGAAAAGGGTTGGGCCACCACATCCTACAAATAAGTGAAAGGATTACATGTTGCCCCTCGTGAGTCACTGTTGAGGTGTCTTGATTAAGGACCATTGTTCTTCATATTCTGAAACGGCATGCAATTTTCATGTAATTTCACATTCCTCTGTCTTACAGTCGTGAAAATTGACATTTGCAATTATTCTCTTAGACATAGTAAGGTGTGCCTTAAGTGGAAAAAATGTTGGCCTCGGCAAGTTCTCATGGTTTCTGGCCAATAATGACCAAATTGCGTGCGATTGAATAACCCCAGGGGGAAGAGGGGCAGCAGAGGGTCCAGTGGTATCCAGGCCAAGGAGTCTTCGAGGGTCAATACATTTCCCTTCTTTCATCCAGAGGCATTTGAACCTATCAAAGTCTGTTGACTTTCATATCGTTGCTTTAAATCATCAGCTTCCAATCTTCTATTGTCCAATTGCTACTTTTTTTGCAAAATGGGACTGATGGTTCTTATGACAATACTGAAGTCAAGGTGTCAGAACTCTAAGAGTTACATCTGGTTTCAGGCTTTTGTGCTTAAACCCCATGCTCAGGGTTGATTTTGATTGACAGCTGCCTTTCAGGGTGAGTCCTTAGGGAAATCTGGGTTGTTATTTAGTCCGGTTTGTGTTCAGCGGAGGCCAGTCACCTGCTGGGGGAAGGGGTTGCGTCCATTTCACCCTTATGTGTCCACCCAGTTTTTTCACAGTTTGCTGGTAAATTTCTGTGCTCTGACACTTGTTGATATACAAGTTTTTGCTACTATTACTTTTTACTATTTTTTACTACTATTTTCTGCTACTACTACTTTTACCATTTTTGCTACTACTATTTTTTGCTATTTCTATTCGATGCATCGGTAATTCTTGTCTGAATTAGGGTGATAACATTGCATTATCTACAAACACATCTCATTACTTAGAATTCACCTGTTGGGCCGTTGAAAATCAATACGTTCCTGTATTATCCAAAAAATATTGCCCTGCCGTGTATGTCTCCAACTTTTTAAAAAAAAACTACAACAGGATAAAATTATGAAAACAACTTTGCTTATTGTTTAGATCCAGGTGCAGTGACAGTAACCAGCATCATATGAAAGTGTAACATAATACTGTACCCACATACAAGGTGCAATGTGCATGAACAATGTGTGCAATATAATAGTAATGTTATGTGCATTTCCACATTTAATTTTGAGGATTTGGATTTATAACAGACCATACATGCAAATATGATCCAAGAACACTAGAAAACACAGTAATGTAACAAGTCTGCCATGTGTGGGCATATCCCTTAGGGTTATTTCAGTAACACTTCATTAAAATCATATGATGATAAGCAGAATTGTGCTTTTATCCTAACAATAGAAGATTAAAATTGTTTGGATGTTCAATACTTGGTTGTTTTGACAAAATCTGATTTAACGCCCTTAAGACATTGACAGACCACTATTGATTGTAACTACCAGATTAACCGCTGAGTAGCAAATTTAGCTTCTGATTCAGATACATCTAGAATTGTCATATGATATTCCATATACAACATACACAGCACATACATATCCATTCAATGTCATAAAATCTGCCTCATAATTTGAGTGATTAATTTTAGACCATTGTCCCTAATTATCCGACAGAGCAAAATGCACAAAGTCTCCGTTTCCTGTATCCACATTATGTCTACAATGAGTCCTTTAAGAATTCAGAGTACAGTACTTTAAAAAAAAAATTCGGCATAAATAGTAATTTTGAAAATATAGAACTTGCAGGTGATCTGTCACTACAACTGACATTTATTTTAGCAAACCATGTATTCCCCTGGAGACACGATAATACCCCATGTCATGCTGTTCCTATTTTTAAAGTCATTTGCAAAGTTTTCTAGATCTCTGCTTGCTGTCATTCTATAGGCAGCTTCTATGTATTTCCAGTGGACAGACATCTGACTATGGTCACACAGGTGCATGGCTCATTATCACACAGCTCGGCTTACTCTCTATGATATAACGAGCCGTGCACCTGTGTGACCATGGTCAAATTTCTATCCACTGGAAGTAAACATAAAAGATTTCTATAGAATGACAGCAAGCAGAGATCTAGAAAACTGTGAGGAATTGATACAGAAAGTGTATTGGAAAATTGTATCACTTTCCACCATACAAACAATAAGATTAATTTGCTGAAATGGGAACTTCCATTTAACTTTCCACCTCCATGACTTTTTACATCTAATTTGCAACTCACATCAAATTTGGCTTTGTGGATGATACCCCCACACGGAGCCATAAAAGTAACATGATGTGGAACGTGGATGTCTGATCGAAAAAATACTGGTAGGGGCTTATTAGATTAATTTCTGTTGATGGGTTCCTTTAAAATAAAAAATCCCACTACCGAGGCAGCATTCATAGGTTGCAACAGATTCAGTGTCACAACATTGATGGATGGCTGGTGTTATACCAATATTAAGGAAATAAGATGTTAGGATAATAGAAGTTATTCTAAGAAATTAAATGCAAAAGTACACATCCATTGTCAAGGCCGTGCAAGTACAACCATCCCTGAGGGCGCGTTCACACGTTCCGCTAGCGCCGCGTTCAGGACGCGACGCTAGCGCATAGTGGGTGGGGCTCGGGCCGATCGCATATGCGTTTCCCGGGAAACGCATGCAATTAATAACCCGATCGCATGCGTTTCTCTGGAAACGCATATGCGATCGCACCAAACTCCGCCCCTGTGCGCTAGCGTCGCGTTATGAATGCGCCCTGAGTGAACTGAGGTTTGGATATTTAACCCCTTAATGACAAGGCCTTAAAGGCTTTAATGACCAAGGCTTTTCTAGCAAATTTTTGTATTACTTCTACATACTCCCCAGGGTCTCTGGCTGTGTCTATCAATCACAGCTCCAGCAGAGAAGCTGTGGGTGCCGTTAATAGGCTGGAAACTCTGCAGCCAATAGACATTCAGAGGGTTCTGATAATATCCCCCTCTAAGGAGGGGACACTGGACCCTCAGCACAGGTTGGATACAACAGCATAGGATCGAAAGCAAAAAAATGTTTACTGCCTCCACTGAACAAGTCAGGCAATCTCACTTTACATTTGGATACTGACCAGAAGTGTGGGGGAGACACTGGTGTGGCTTATTGTACTTATTTCAAGGAAGAGAATGTATAACCAGCCATGAGTGAACTGAAAATGAGATTTTTAAAGGAAAGCTTCCATAAAAATCAAACACAATAAACCAGACACACCCATTTCTGTTGATGGGTTCCTTTAAAATAAAAAATCCCACTGCCAAGGCAGCATTCATAGGTTGCAACAGATTCAGTGCCACAAGATTAATGGATGGCTGATGTTATACCAATATTAAGGAAATATGATGTTAGGATAATAGAAGTTATTCTAAGAAATTAAATGCAAAGCTACATATCCATTGTCAAGGCCGTGCAAGTACACTAATTTATAGATCCAGGCACTGTGACTGTGGTAATTTGTTATCATTGGCCTCCTTCCTTCTAAAATCAAAATTTAAAATTATGTTAATGTGCCAGAAGGGCTCTGGGGTCATTACAGAAGCCTTCTATGCCCTGGCTTCACAGGCTGGTACACTGCAGCAGTATGTCTGTCTCCCCTTCCCCTTGTACCATCAGTGCTTACTGTAAGGCTATATTCACACTGCCAACGGCAGCACACGGGGAGAGGAGGAGGAGGAGGTGAGCGCAGCTCACCCCTTCCCCTCTCCATAGGAACATATGACGCACAGCGCCATACTACGGAGAAAGATAGGATATGTCCTATCTTTTTCCGGGGTATGGAGTGGTATGGTGCCGCACGTGTGCTGTACCATACCGCTCCCGTTGGGCACCATGCGCCCATTGCGGTCTATGGGGGGCATATATTGGCCGTATATATGTCGCCCATATATACGCCCCCCATACGGCAGTGTGAATGTAGCCTAACCTGAGCAACGGCAAACAAATGGGGGGGGGGGGGGGAGGGTTTACTTAGCAGCCCGTGGGGATTAACTAAAAGTCAAAAAAAGATGTAAAGAATCCAAAATTAAAGCCACACCTTAAATGGATAAACAGGATGGAGTATATTCACCAATGCATGCTGCATAGTTATTGCTCATAATAGTGACTTCTCATTATTAAGCTACTGTCCTGTGTCTGATGAAAAATGTGTAATATTCATGGAGATCCAAAAATCAGGTGATTAATTTTTTATTAACAATAGCAGTCAGAATTGGGGTGGTTATTAAACGCTTAGTCATGTACACTGATGAATATGTGGCACACCTTCAGGTTTTCCTTTGACCCATCAGTAATTTTGGTTGTTAATCAGCCTCCTACTACTATGGCTGTAAGAATTAGCTGCTGATTTAGTCATGAAAAATTATTTGCAAGAATTGTTCTCCCCAGATACTCCCCAAATCTCAAATATTTGGACATGTCCTTAATGGAAGTACATAATAGAAGGACACTGAAAGGTCACAAATGACAATACCGACATATTCCTTAACCTCCTAATACCAAAATACATTTGGTATTACTAATGTGTAATTATTAGGGATCAGGATCTCAATGTTAAGTGACCAAAGTGGCATCTAGTTCCATGTTGAAGGGGTAAACCTTCAAAAAAATATGCAAGGGTTAAAAACATTTACCCTGCACCCGCTCCTGTTTCTTGCATTGGGCGGTCTGTCAGTCTTTGACACCTCTGCCAGGGGTTATGGGACCCACTTTGACCAATCAGTGACCTCAACTGCTTCTTAAATGCTGGAACCAGGAGGCAGAGGGTAAGTGTGCTTTTTTGTGGTTATCCCTCCACAGTCCTCAGATGATTTTACCGGAGAACCCCCTTTAATGCATATTTTGGATAATGGGTCAAAAAACATTTTTTTATTGATTTTGTTTTACTTTTTATTAACTAGGATAAGAAACTGTCTGTCGGTTTCCCTGGGAAAGTGTTGGTATACTGAACATCAAAATAATAATCACTTTATTATCCTCAAGGAGAAAAACTGTATCATGATGTCCTTTAAATCCTTAAAGACTGGCCTTTTTTTGTTTTTTCATTTCTATTTTTCACTCCCCACCTTTAAAAATCTTTAACTTTTTTTATTTTTCCATGTAAGGAGCTGTGTGACGGTTTATTTTCTACGTAACAAATTGCACTTCATAGTGACGTTATTTAATATTCCATGCCATGTACTGGGAAGCGGGAAAAAATTCCAAATGCAGTGAAAATGGTGAAAAAACGCATGTGGGCTTGTATTTTACGGATTTCACTGTGCGCCACAAATGACATGTCTACTTTATTCTTTGGGTCGGTGTGATTACAGGGATACCAAATTTGTATAGGTTTTATAATGTTTTCATACATTTGCAAAAATTAAAACCTCCTGTACAAATTTGTTTTTATTTTGCCATTTTCTGGCGCCAATAACTTTTTCATACTTTGCTGTACGGAGTTGTGTGGGTGGTGTAATTTTTTGCACTTTTAAAGACGTTTTTATTGCAATGATTTTTAGGATTGTGCAACCTTTTGATCACTTTTTATTCATTTCTTAATATATTTCAAAATGGCAAAAAGTGCCATTTTTTACTTTGGGCGCTATTTTCCGTTACGGGGTTAAACACAGTGAAAAACTGTTATTATATTTTGATAGATTACACATTTTCTGGCACAGCAATACCTAATGATTTTTACTGTTTATTAATATTTATATCAGTTCTAGGGAAAGGGGGTGATTAGAATTTTTAGGGTTTTTTATTATAATTTTTTTTTTAACTTTTTTTATTTTTACTATTTTTTAGACTACCTATCATTTACTGCCATACTACAGTATGGCAGTATATGGGGATTTTCCGCCTCATTCATTACAATATGCTGATAGCACATTGTAATGAAGGGGTTAAAACGAGACAGCCTTGGGTCTTCGGAAGACCTGAGGCTGTCATGGCAATGGATCACTGCTCCCCGATGACGTCACGGGGAGCGACGATCCGCGGCAAGATACTGGCGCCCATGCTCCGTCATCTAGCACCGATCGTTGGTGTTACCGGTGAGTCTTTGCTGCTATATCTTGACAAATAACATGATCAGCTTCTAATTCTGTATTATTCAGAATGTATCCATATATGTGTATCCACACATCAGGTTTTCTGAAGCAGATTTTGACTCACAATCACTATATACTTAGCAGAATATTTGGAAATGTGAGTTGGATTTTGGCACAGCTTTTTGCACTTAGAAACTTTGTACCTACAATTACGGTACTCTTAAAGTATTTACTTTCTTTGCGTAGAATGTCTAATTGTAAAGAGGTTTTTTTTATATATCTATAGCATAGGTCATCAATAGGTGATCGGCCAGGCTGCAACACTCGACAATCCCACTGTTCATCTATTTTAAAGAGCCGAAATCAGACAACTGTATCCATACTGTAGTAGAGGTCCTGTCACAGGTGCCACTACAAGTGTCCTTCAATGATAGCAGCACCTGCAGTACATGTGTGATAGGCATATGTACAGCCACTGCAGCATTGTTGGTAGAGATGAGTGGACCCGATGGTTGAGTACGGTGCTCCAATACAGCCAGCAAATTGACTTCCCTAGCGACTAGCTATGGTATATCCCCCTGGCTAATTTTGCAAGGGTCATCAGTTTGCTGCTTCGACTCTTTAGCTGCTAATCTGGCAATATCTCCTTTTCAGGTGGCCAAACCGAACCAGTGGTTCTGCTCATTATTAATAGTTAGAGCTGTCTGCTTTTGGCTCTGTCCAAAGAGTCACACAGTTGATCAACCATTACTAACTTATCCCATATATAGATCATTATTAGATTTTGCCAATAATATTAATAATTCGATTTTGCTAAATACATAATTACATAACATGTAATTGTTTTTAAATGATTAAACATCTCATTTTCAGTACAAGTTCTTGGCCATGGAATCCATTGCTCTCCTCATGTAATTGTAACATATTTTAATTGTCTCTTGTTGTTCTTGAAGAGGACAACTTATATATCATTAAATGTTCTGAACAACCTGTAATTTCCTCTGGGGAACAGTTTATTTCTTACAAGTTTATAAGTTTCCTGTTCTATTTTGGGTATATTCCTTTACTGATATGTTTTAGTAAGCCAATAGTGCAGAGAAAGTCAATCAAAAATGAAACTTAAAAGGTTAATAAACCTTAGTTTACTGTAGGTTTAGCCTGTGTCCTCTCTTTTAAGATGACATCTTAACTAGTTCTCTCTTTAAACCTTACTATTAATGAGCGGACACCACCCCATACTTCAATCGGCCATGACTTACATATTTTTGTGCTAATAAATACCAAAGCTCATTCATTACACTGGTGACAATGTGCATTGTCATCAGGGATACAAAACAATGGCCAGATTTTGGATATGGTATGTAAAATATGTTGTAGACTTCTAGTCATGTAAAGTTATTTTTAGATATTTCTTAAAGAGTAAAACTCCAAGCTCGAAACCATTCGATGACCAATGCTGGGCATACAAACTGATAAAAAAAACTGTGTGAGATGATCCTTAGGCTCGTCTTCATTCAAATGTAGCAATAAGTATAGTCATATTCCTAACACATGGCCATTTGTGATGTTTGAGTAAATATGATAACTTATTGGGAATTATTTGATAGAAGAATATTTTATTAATGTTGTCAATTCTTGAACAACATACCATGAATGTGGTATTCAGATCCAAGTGCATTATAATTCTGTGCATTAAAAGTCTTGTCACTTCAGTCAATAGAAATATAATAGCCACAACATTACTAAACCATTAATTTCTTAGAGCTGCTAATCTTATCTTTTTTTAACAATTTTTACTGGGAGAATTTGAGCAAAAAAATACAGATCATGGCATTCACATGAGACGTCCATAAAAAGCAAGTAACATTTGCAGTAAACCAGCTACATGTCTGATATTTGATATTTGGACCTCCCTGCCCCCTTCTCCCTCTCCATTTTCCTCCATTCTCCACATAATCCGCGGCACATTTCACACCATTGGGTACATCAAAATAGTTTTTTCCACACATCTTATGTTTGTTTCTATACTTCAGCAGTCATAACAAAAATAACAACAATATATAAAACAGAAATAAGAACATTGTTACAGCTGTTGCCTGGGGGATGGGGGGCAATATGGTATGTCTGTCAGTAAAGGAACTACGATAAGTGTATAATGAGGGTCAGCCTAGTCCAGGAACCATTGTACCCATAGTCTACCCAATGTACTTCTGAGATCTTCGACCAGGTGGAAATCTTTACCTTGATGAAGTCAACTATTTCCCTTGTGGACAATGATTGGTGATGAATTAGCTCCATTTGCCAATGAAAGGTTTCCCTCTCCTGTCTTCCTTTCTTTCCCTTTTTAGCCTATCTATGTTGTAAATATTATCTGAGGAGAATCAAGTGAGATGAGTGTGGCTTCCTACATAAAACCTCCATCTTTGGGACACAAATATTACAGATAGAAAAGTCTAATAAATAAGACCGGGATCTGCTCATGCGCAGTAGCTCCAGCCTTGGAGCTGTGGTCGCACACCCACAGGCCTGCGCATGCGCAGAACGCCGGGTATTCGGATGAGTGCGCACAGCTACGAGGAGCTGATCGCCGAAGATGCAATGGTAGGAGGAGAAAAGAGGCTACTGGGGCGTGTAGCCTCATGTCCGGCTACTCCACCCCCCAGTAGCCGCTTTAAAAAATTTACATATCCCCCGAATAAAGTTTTCTTAAAGATAGCCGGGATGTGAGGATTAGCCCAAAAAAGGGCTATCCTCACATTCCATTCATCCACCTACCACCCAACCTACCTTTATAGGTAGAATAGTGGTGGTAGGTTCCCTTTAACCCCTTAAGGACGCAGGGTTTTTCCGCTCATTTCTCGCTCTCCAACTTCAAAAATCCATAACTTTTTCATTTTTACGTGTACAGACCTGTATGAGGCCTTATTTTGTGCGTAACAAATTTTACTTTCCCGTAATGTTATTTATTTTAACATGCCGTGTACTGCGAAGCTGAAAAAAAATTCCAAATGTGGGCTCAGTTTTTTCGACTTTGACTGTGCACTCAAAATAACACCTCAACTTTATTCTTTGGTTCGGTGCGATCGCGGTGATACCAAATTTATATAGGTTTTATTGTGTTTTAATACATTTTAAAAATTAAACGAATGTATACAAAAAAGAAAAAAAAATTTTTGCCATCTTCTGACGCTAATAACTTTTCATACTTTGGGGTATTTAATTTTTTATGTGATGTAAAAAGGTGTAAAAGTTGCATTTCGGACATTTGGGCGCCATTTTCCGCCTCGGAGGTTACCGCCGGCCGTAACCGTTTTTATATTTTGATCGGGCATTTTGTGGCGCAGCGATACCTAATATGTTTGTGATTTTTACTGTTTATTATGTTTTATATCAGTTCTAGGGAAAGGGGGGTGATTTTAATTTTTAATATTTTATAAATTTTTTTTTCCTTTTTTTTCCCACTATTTCTTAGACCATCTAGGGTACATTAACCCTAGATGGTCAGATCGCTCCTACCATATACTGCAATACTTCTATTGCAATATATGGCATTTTTGCAGGTCATTCATTCAAACGAAGACACGAGGCTACCATGGCAACCGATCGCCGTCTTTTAAACGCCGCCGGCGACTTTGCCGGCGGCATTGAACGGGTTAATAGCCGCGATCGGTGCAAGCACCGACCGCGGTTATTAGCGGTGGGGGTTTGCTGCAAGCCATGTAGCCTCGTGTCAAAAGAAGACCCAAGGCTACCATGGCAACCGATTGCCGCCCCCCGATGACGTTCGGGGGCGCCGCGAACGTAAAAAAGATGGCGGCGCCAGGGTTAATAGCACCGACCGCGGCACAGAGCATTAAGGGGTTATATAAAGATTTGTGTAAATAATTTTTGGCCTATACACACTTTGCTTTTTCTTTGTTTAATTAGTCTGATTGTTTCAAGAGTGTGTTGGCTGCTTTGGCTATTATCATTCATTGTTTAGGATATCTTAGCTGTGCAGGTTTCTTTGTTTGCTTGTGCCTTCAAATGGCCGATTCTTATTGTAAGACTCTAACTGTAAAGGAGGTTACATTTATAAATAAGCTGCGAAGAAGTTATATTTACATACTTTTACCATTACAGTCACCCTAAATGCTCTTACAGCACTTACAGTGCCTACAAGTAGTATTCAACCCCCTGCAGATTTAGCAGGTTTTATAAGAAGCAAATAAGTTAGAGCCTTCAAACTTCAAACAAGAGCAGGATTTATTAACAGATGCATAAATCTTACAAACCAAAAAGTTATGTTGCTCAGTTAAATTTTAATAAATTTTAAACATAAAAGTGTGGGTCAATTATTATTCAACCCCTCAAACCACCAGCATTCAGTTTGGTTCCCCTAAAGTATGAAGAAGTAGTTCAGGCACAAAGAACAATGAGATTCACAAGTTTGGATTAATTATCTGTTTTTCCAGCCTTTCCTGACTATTTAAGACCCTCCCTAAACTTGTGAACAGCACTCATACATGGTCAACATGGGAAAGACAAAGGAGCATTCCAAGGCCATTAGAGACAAGATCGTGGAGGGTCACAAGGCTGGCAAGGGGTACAAAACCCTTTCCAAGAAGTTGGGCCTACCTGTCTCCACTGTTGGGAGCATCATCCGAAAGTGGAAGGCTTATGGAACTACTGTTAGCCTTCCACGGCCTGGACAGCCTTTGAAAGTTTCCTCCCATACCGAGGCCAGGATTGTCCGAAGAGTCAAGGCTAACCCAAGGACAACAAGGAAGGAGCTCCGGGAAGATCTCATGGCAGTGGGGACATTGATTTCAGTCAATACCATAAGTAACGTACTCCACCGCAATGGTCTCCGTTCCAGACGAGCACGTAAGGTACCTTTACTTTCAAAGCGTCATGTCAAGGCTCGTTTACAGTTTGCTCATGATCACTTGGAGGACTCTGAGACAGACTGGCTCAAGGTTCTCTGGTCTGATGAGACCAAGATTGAGATCTTTGGTGCCAACCACACACGTGACGTTTGGAGACTGGATGGCACTGCATACGACCCCAAGAATACCATCCCTACAGTCAAGCATGGTGGTGGCAGCATCATGCTGTGGGGCTGCTTCTCAGCCAAGGGGCCTGGCCATCTGGTCCGCATCCATGGGAAGATGGATAGCACAGCCACTTGGAGAGTTTGGCCAAGAACCTCCGCTCCTCCATCAAGGATCTTCAGATGCGTCGTCATTTCATCTTCCAACAAGACAACGACCCAAAACACACAGCCAAGAAAACCAAGGCCTGGTTCAAGAGGGAAAAAATCAAGATGTTGCAGTGGCCTAGTCAGTCTCCTGACCTTAAACCAATTGAAAACTTGTGGAAGGAGCTCAAGATTAAAGTCCACATGAGACACCCAAAGAACCTAGATAACTTGGAGAAGATCTGCATGGAGGAGTTTGCCAAGATAACTCCAGAGACCTGTGCCGGCCTGATCAGGTCTTATAAAAGACGATTATTAGCTGTAATTGCAAACAAGGGTTATTCCACAAAATATTAAACCAAGGGGTTGAATAATAATTGGCCCACACTTTTATGTTTAAAATTTATTAAAATTTAACAGAGCAACATAACTATTTGGTTTGTAAGATTTATGCATCTGTTAATAAATCCTGCTCTTGTTTGAAGTTTTAAGGCTCTAACTTATTTGCTTCTTATCAGACCTGCTAAATCTGCAGGGGGTTGAATACTACTTGTAGGCACTGTATCTTATTCCATCATTCTCCTTATTTTGACAAACAGGAACTATTCCCTTATTCTCCTCTTGAACCACATCTTTAGCTCCTTGTTGCACCAGTCCATTCGCCTCTTCAGCAGCGTCCTCCAATTAGTGCCTTCAGCCGCTTGCCACTCTTGTACTGTCCTTCAGTCTTACACACTGTGGGGAATTTAGTATGGCTTACCAACCCTATTCTCACATAAACACCAACAATAAGGACTTTCCACCTTATTTATTAATGCTGTGCACCATAAAGTACTGCCATGCACCAAATATATGACATCTGTGCTCCACATTAATCTGCCACAGAGTAGAAGACAACAGCTATTCAGAAACACCACCGTCGTAACAAAGGGGGAAAAAACCCTCACTGACATGTTTTAGGCATAGGTTGCAGCCCTCACAATGCGCAGTAGTGGTAGGAGCTTGGGGTCACTGCTCTCGACAGCTCCTGGGACGGATAAAATAAGGCATCAGGCGCATATGTCTCATGTGTTTCTGGAAACATTAAATTCCTAAATAGAAATCTGACTCATTTCCCTTCCATATAAATCCTTATATTTAGACGTCATAGAATCTCATGTATCTTTAGTTTGAAAATTTGCAACTGTCTTTTTTTTTAGCTTGTTTGATTTATCTTAAAGGCTGTTATATCTGGCATCCATGTAATTTTTTTTTATTGTCACACAAAAGTCTAAATTTTCTTCCTTTCTAAAGTTCTAATCTCTTTAGAGTAGAGTTTTAATCAACATCGAAATCTGGATTCCTGGTTTCTATGGACTTTGCTAGATGAATGGGCAAGTTGCAAAAAAAGTGCAAATCCACCAATGCGCCCAAAAAAGTGCAAAAAAAAGTGCAAAAAAATAGAAAAGAATGTGATAAATCCTCCCCCTCCCAATAGACTTGTAATTCCTGGACGTGTCCCCTCCATTGTCCGACATCGAGGCATTGGAGAGGGACGTGCCTGTGATGTCCGGGCAACTACAGGAAGAAATGAGTGGCCACTTTGTATTAGTTTTTTGGGGGAATAGGGGCACCCTAATTATAATATCATTAAGCATCATATATCCCATAGTTGTATACCAAATAGAATAGTATTGTCAAACCTATAACAATAAGAACCCATATAGAAGAGCCAAACAAATCTTGTATAAAAAAAAGCCTTTATTGAATTACTTTAAAAAATAATATTTTTCTTTTCATTTTCCCACACTTGTTTCATCCTCATTAACATACCTGTTTACCTATGTGTTATGTCCCTGGCACATGTTTCCTATTCTCCACTACACAACTGCAATTAGGGCTAAGATCTTGTTTATCAGGTAAAGAGAGCTGACATCACATGTAAGGGATTATCTCCGACATGCCCGCCCTTGCCCTCCTGTGTTTGGGTGTATATTCATATAACCAAATCAATCTACTGGGTCTATATTAAAAGTTAAAAAATGTAAGATCATAAGTTCCATTAATCAATCTGTCAATTTAATTACAGGTCTGGTTATTTTACTGAAATGTATAATTGGATGTTTATTTTGGCACTGATGGTCTTGATCAGTTGAATGAATGATCAGTTCAATGCTGCCAGCCTCCACGTACATAGAAATGTTGTTTAACATGTTATTTCCAGTATTCATTGGTCAATAGTCAAGAACATCAGGTAAATATGACAAATAGAACAGCAGTCATAAAGTCCATCCATGAATGACCCAGTAAAGCTCCATCTTCCAACACTGATTCCAGCCTAGATTTGGAAAACCAATGAGATTATTTGAGATGAGAATGAGATTATTGTTTTATTCAGGCATGGAAATAAGCACACTTCTTTCTGGGGATCACCATTAAATCCATTCATGCTCCAATGTGAATTCTGAGTAAAATGAGTGTCCAAATAAGTTTAGAGAATGGATAAAGGCATATAGAGTTATAATAAAAGAAGTCCTGAGAAACAAAATTCCTCAAGAACTTCATATTCGAACACACATACCATCAGTAAACCGTCCTTTAAGTAGGCTACTCCCTATAGATCAATGCCTGACTTCGGCTTCTTAAAAGTATTGTGTTTTTTTAATATCCTGAGCCATCGTACAATTGTGTTGGATTGCACATTAAATCCTGTGTGACACTCAGAATCTATTGATCTCTGCTCCAAATTAATGTATAAATGTATGCATAGAAAGAATCACAAAGACACACTCAGTATCCAAGTAAAAGTCTCTACTTTACTGTTAAACCACAGAACTTCTCCCGTAGAGGGAGAGTTACCCTTCCCCAGGTGCTCAACTTTATTTCCATTGACTCGTCTTAATTTGGTCATATAATGCTGCAGCTGTGCTGTAGTACAATAGGCATAGAAATAGGTAACATGGCAGGTGGTAGTTTACAATCTAAACAATGTACAGGATGTACAGGCAATCCCCGGGTTACTTACATGATAGGTTCCATAGGTTTGTTCTTAAGTTGAATTTGTATGTAAGTCGAAACTGTATATTTTATAATTGTAGCTCCAGACAAATTTTTTTTTTGCCCCAGTGACAATTGGAGTTTCAAAATTTTTTGCTGTAATGGGACCAAGGATTATCAATAAAGCTTCATTACAGACACCTTACAGCTGATTATTGTAGCCTGGGACCAAAGTAAAGCCTGTATTTACTTTGAGGTCATGTTGATGTGTCCCCCAAGGTCACGCTAAGCATTAACTCCATCTTGAATAACTTTACTACAAATTCTAATTAAATCCACAAAACAATGCTTCTTGAAAGTTGGACAGTGATCTATAGGGAGCTGCTTTCTTTAAAGAGGACCTGTCACCCTAAAAAAGGGCAATAGGAGCTGCTTACTATAGCCCATTATTAGCAGTGTTAAACTGCTATTTTTATCGGAAACCTCTGACAACGCTAGCAGACACAGCGCTGCCTTACACTCAGAACGCCGGACCAAGCTCACAGCAGTCCGGCGTATTCATTAGGGGGCGGGACTAGGAGGCGGTGACTGACGCATGAAGTCCGGCAGTCGCCGCCAGCCTATGGCGGGGAAGGGGCGGTCCGGGGAAGAAGCAGCCCCTCTGACCGCCCTATCATGAATACGGCGGCATTCCTATTATACAGTGCGGCAGTGTCGGCTAGTGTTCCGATAAAGCCTGCAGTTTAACACTACTAATAATGGGCTAGCGCTAGGAGCTGATTACTTTAGTAAGCAGCTCCCAGTGTGCTGTTTTAGGGTGACAGGTCCTCTTTAAGGTACCATTAGAGATAAAGTTTTCCTTTTCTGGAAACGTTATTTGAATATTTGTTTCATTTCAACAACTGTATGCAAATTGAAAACCATTTTAAAGGTGCCATCCTTAGTCCTACTAATAACATAGTACCCACGGTAGCATCAAATAAGAATAAGGTTGAAAGGTCCAAAGGACTTCCATTTTCTTTTAATATCATTCGTTTTATATATAAATATATATATACACACTATTTGTATAATAAAAGGCTACCAAAGTTATGGGAGTTAAGCAGCAGTAACCCAAAACAGCAAGTGCACATTGGAGGGAGCTGATGTCCGATTCTAGCGCTATACCCTGTACTAGATTAAGTGGCCAAGCAAAGGTGTAACTGGAGATGTAGGGCCACATAGCAGATTTCTGAAAGGGGCACCCTTACCCCCTCAGAAAATATATATATTTGTCGTCACCAAGATATAGAGTAACAGAATTGCTGGTCAGAGATAGAGTCCTATAGCATATCTGAAGGGAAAGAACACAAGAATTGCAGAACTAAAACCAAAGACGTTGACTGGGCATTAATAAGTGTGTAACCTATAATAGAAGAAAAGTGAAGAAATAAGGCGATACCTTTTGGCTAACACGGTACAAATTTACATTACTTGTAACCTATAATACTTAGTTATTAAGGTAGCCGCATGCCTTGGGACCCTTTGGAGGACAAAGCTGGAAGACAACACAGGAGAGGAATGACGCCCTTCTACAGGAGTTGTCTGCCCCCTGATCCACCCTGTATTAATTTCTGAAAGCAGCTGATCAGTGGGAGTTTTAGGTGTCAGACCGCACGAGCTAAATGTGATGAACTATTGTAAAAATCAGTCATCAACATCTTTAACCCAGAAAACCCTTTTATGACAATGATAATTGGGAATATACTTTGTTTAAGTTGCCTTTATTCAAGCTGAGCACCATATCCATATTTATCCCGTCAGTGATATGACATTGATAAATTATATCCACGTACCTTATTATACCATGAAGCAATCAATTACAGATACAGCATTTAGCTATGGTTCAATTTGTCGTAATCAGAAACCATTATACTATACTATATGTTTTATGTAACGCTCCTAAGGCTATTTACACAGGAATGTATAGACCTTCGTGTGACCTTATTGTGTAACACAAATAGAAGACAACGAAAGTTCTGCAAAACTGTTTCTAGGGCTGTTTTATTATTTTAAAAGTTTGCCTCATAATAAGCTATTTTTTTTAGAATGCGACAACTAGAACATCCAGATGATTATTTTGGGTCTTACTCCTAGAACCCTGGGGTCAAGCCCTGGCCAACCAAGTATCTCCTTTACAGTGACTGATACAAAAAGGTATATAAAAATGGTGGCCACACAGATTGTTCTTCATCAATAGAGGCTCCTACCTCTAGAACAATTTTTATAAAGCTGCATTATGTTCTGGCTTATAGTAGGTCTCAGAGGAGGAAGCCCTTTGAGGTTGTCCACTTAAAATGATCTTCTGATAATATAACTAGTAGAGAAAGATAATTGAGAAAGATATAGAAAACATCTAAACTGAATGGAAAATTGCCTTATTTGTGTCACGTTTATTTGGGCTGATATTTGTCTTTACAGGAAAATTAATGTTTTTGGGCCCACTTTATGCTTTACTCCACCCTATTACATGACATGGGGCCTACAGCACAGCACAGCCCACATATCACAAAATTTTCATTTCTACTTGAAGGGGAAAGAAGCAAGACTAAGAAGAGGAGTAGAGTATGGGTTTTAGCTGCCATGATGCTACACATCACTCCAGGGCAGACCTGGACATTGTACGACCTATTCCTGACTGGCCCGCATGAGATAGTTGAAAAAGTTTAGCTCCCCTCCCCATCATTAAATAATGATGCAATTAGATCCTTCATATTTTCATTAACTCATTGTAATATTTTATTCAGTGTTTTTATGTTGGGATAGGTTATATACTGAATACAGTATATAGGTATTGGGTTTCAAAAGGGTATTCCCTAAAAGATAAAATTCTTAAGTATACTTAGGATAACATAATAACACATTCTCTAATTGCCTGTTATTAACAAAAATACAGCATTTCACAGATATAAGTCCAACCTGTATCTACCAGTCTTTCGGTTGCCCCTGGATCTGACCGTTAATCTTCTGACTTTAGGGTCGGGAAGACATATTGTTCTCTTGTCTGACACTACAGACACTTCTCTCTGCCTCCGTCTTGCATTCCAGGACGAGCTCACACATAGACTTCCTGCCGGCAAGCAACAGCGTGAAGAAAGTAAAGCTACAAGCTGCAGACAGATAAGGTCTTAATCTAGCGGAGGTGGAGGGAGACCCAGCAGAGCTCACAGTGTATTTTCTTATATAAGATCTTATGGATGTTATATCATCTCTCATCTCAGATCTGTCATCTCTTTTTCTATGTGTCAGATACTAGTAGAATGTTCAGAAGCTAAAAAATAGTGTATATGAACATGTACCCTGATAATCTAACCACATTGTCATCACACAGCACTAGATGAATCATAATGTGCCACACTGCTGAATTTTACACTGACCAGCTGAGGGATTGATAGGATAAAACAGCAATAAAACTGAGTAAAATTGTAAATTAAGGGGTTAAAAATTATCTTTATTGTTTAAACATAATTAGGGGATTGAAATTTGCGAATTTTCTCTCATGGGCAAACCCCTTTAAGTATATTAGTCTATATTAGACGACTGTTGAGGTGCTGGACAGCGTAGCCACAGCTATGCACAATATGATGAAAATTTGGAATACATGCAATGTGGTCTGCTCATGTACTTTCTTTTGTAGTTCCCTTGCTATATGTATTGTATACTTATAACATTGGACTCCTTGGCCTTGGAATATGCATCCCTCCATTGGCCGTGGTTGTTTGTGTGTATTTCTTTTGATGGGATGTTTGAATGAATTTTCTGTCTAAGTAAATTGTATGAATGTGGTAAAATCACATGTTCTGCTACATTCTTTTGTTTTCCTTTATATGGAAACTGCACCCACCTCTGCCTGATAAGTGGTGGTGAACTAGGCAGGTGCCTACATCTGCCTGCCACTTTTCTCAGCCCTGCTGTGATCTTGTGTTTCTTCCGTTTCTTATAACAGTTCTTATTTCTTGTAAAGGTTGTTACCTTCTCACCAAGCTGCTTGACTATTGTCAAGTGGCCCATACCATGCTTGTCCCAGGTGTTCTTAGACAGCTCTTTGGCCGGTGGTTGTAGCTTGAAGCCACCGGTTATAGTTGAGTTATCACCTTGACTTTCCCAGGCCTGAAAACACTAAGATTTCAATGATTCTTAATTGCCTGGGAGTTGCCTAAACCATTTAAATAAATTACCTCTCCTCCTTCACCCCTGGCACTAAAGTATGGAGTGATAATACATATGCAAAAAAATAAATAGGCTATGAACAAGAAGAACTAGATGAGTGGTACATGATTTCTCAGTGGCCGACTAATAAGGACTTGTACATCGAGACACCTAATGGTTTGGATGGTTGTCACTTTACCAAAACCTTCTTACCATGCGAACTATATCCTATGGATGACATCAGTGGAATTCCAGGGATCTGACATTCTGCATGTTCTTCATTTAACTACCTCATTGGAACATAAAAAGATGAAGGAGGAATGATGAAACCTCCAGACACGAGAGGACATGTTTTACAGGGAGTTTATGTACCACAAGGCTGGATAATACATATTTAATCAGTCCAGTGACATCAGCCTCAGAAATAGACATGAGACATGAGATATCCATTATCTTGGCCACCTATGGTTATTGCTGTCATTACATTTGGGGATCATTATAGGCAATATTTAATTTCCAAACTTTTTTTGGCAATGTGTACTGTTAACTCATTCCTGCATAACTCAAAAAACATAGTGCTGGCATCAAGGCTGGGTGTGTACTGTGTATTCATGGCACTTTTATTACAAAGGTGGAGCCCTGGGCAAGGCCCTTCTTACAAATGGATAGAGGTGCAGCAAGTATATCCATTGTCTGAGCAACTGTGTATTTCTTGTTTAACCTCTGTTTCACTGGCACAAACTACAGATGCCTCATACAACACATTAGACAACTACATGCCTACTCTGCAGCTAAAGAGTTAAGCAGGCGGAAAAGTGAATTGTCTCGAAACATTACACATCTTTTGGGTGTGGTCCCCTAGGCTTAATTTTTTTTCTTCTTATATGCCACCAAAATATTTCACAATTGTTTTCAGACTTGTAAGAGAGATGTAAAATATAAATGCAAAAATACATTAAAACTCTTTTTTTATCGACCACCCAACATTGATGTAAGGTCTAAAAGGCCAAAGAATTTAACTGAAAACTGGTAGAGAAAAATCTGGTCAAAATCATGGATGATCTTCTCAAATGTTCTTTGCAGTGAAGTTATATTCTGTGCCTATTCAGTGAAATGTCTTTTTGAGACTATTATAAAAGATTGTTTTGGGAAATCTCATCGAGGAAGAGGGCAAATATGGTTGGAAATTATAGAGTCCTCTTTTGGAGATGATGTTTTGATGGGGTTGTACACCACTTTCAAAAGATGACTCTCTTATAAAGATTATATTTTCAGTAAAAGACTCTTTCAATTATATCAAGTATACTTGTCATCTTCTTTAAGAAACCTCAAAGAGCTTTCTCTACAATTGTGCTCCTCAAAAAGTGGCTAGAGCTTCTACACTTATTTAGATGATAATACAGCATTGATGTTCTTTCATGTTAAGAAGCCTGGCCTAGAGAGGGTGTCACTGGCTAACAGCACAAATATCAGCATTTCTAACCAAATGTTATACCATGTAGAACAAAGTTGTGGCTGTCAATGACTTACCTTATTGTTTGGGTGATTAGAATAGACCCAATGGATGCCTTTACACTGGACACCCAAATTCAGTTTGTTTCATAATAATACAAAGCAGAATGCTAATGAATTATACATTTGTTATGAAAAGGAAAATAATTCCATGTTTCTGAATAGTTTTTACTCATAACCAAAATCGGTAAACTACCAATTAGTTACCAGAGCAAATTCAAAATACGGATATGTTCATCCTTAACTATAAGTAAGCGAAAACATATAAGGTGTACTAATACTTACCATGCCCCATCTCCTTTCCAGCTCCACAGGGTTTTTTGGTTTTGGCCAGAACAGTCCATTATTAGCGCAGAAGGTCCTTTGATCCATTCGGGAGCCCTTGGGACTGGAGACTGCCATGACCCACCTGGAATTTTACAGGATTCATGGACATCCCCTGGTGAACACAGTTGTTTGGATGTTTTAGAATGATCTTTATATCTTCTTTGCTTTTTGACTAAGAACAACTGTGGTTTGATGATTCAGTGTATGATCTATTTATCAACTTTGATAACAGCAAGACAGTGATTTACAGGTCTTCCAATGAATCATCTATCACATTTTATCTTGACATGGTACTTTTGCTTTGACTAAACAGTGGATATTCCTCAAATGCCAATATACCAGAATTATCTCCATGCGTTAATTCTCTATACAAACTTGTATATGACTACGACACACCCTGAGATGACTATGTCTTGAGTAGACATTTTTTATTGAGTGACATTGATATCACATTCCTAGACAAGACTGTCACAGATGACACACAATGTCTGCCTCCTTACATACTGCTGCCATCCAATTACATCTCTCACATGCATTCATGATTAAATGTACTACTCAAAGACACCCTTACTCCATGTATATCAGCCCCCTATTGTTCCCGTGATTCTGGCACAGCTGGAATTATTTATGTTGCTTCCACCACTATCAATAACAATGGGGGTCATTTACTAAGGGCCCGATTCGTGTTTTCCCAACTTGTTACCCGAATATTTCCGATTTGCACCGATTTCCCCTGAATTGCCCCGGGATTTTGGCGCACGCGATCGGATTGTGACGCATCGGCGCTGGCATGCACGCGACGGAAATCGGGGGGCGTGGCTGAAAGAAAACCCGACGGATTCGGAAAAACCACCGCATTTTAAAAAAAATGTGTCGCGGAGCTTGCACTTACCTTCACCAGGAATAGGCCAGTTTACTTGAGTGCGTTCCGATGCTCTTCAGTGCAGCAGTGCCACCTGGTGGACGTTGGAGGAACCGCCTTAATGAATCCGGGCTGGACCCGAATCCACCGCAGAGAGCGCACCGCTGGATCACAAATGGACCAGGTTAGTAAATCTGCCCCAATATTCCAAGTCTTCTACTGTGAGACGGATGGTGCCAGGCCTCCTGCTCCAGCCCACCCTCTGACAGTAAAGAGCCTAACTGCTAAGTTTCATGGTATTTTTAATATCCAATACACTATATCGGCTTTCCACTGCCAGATGGGTGGTCCCAGGCTGAATTAGAGACTGCCTAGGGAGAAGATTAGCGCAAATCAATAGAGCAGAAGTTATAAAGGGATGCAAAAAGTTGGAATTGATAGAGTTGATAAAAGATTGTTGTAAATAGGCTTGAATAATAAAACATTGGGTGGAAATATTGCTAGAAAAAAATAATATTTCATTAAAAAAATTATGTTGGGTCCCGTAAACCTTTGCTGCACCAGATTTATTAAAGTGTCTGCTGCTGGATGATAAATCTGGTGTAGCATGAGACTGTCTAGTTGTACTTTGTACCTCCTATTAGTTGGTGCAGAAAATTATTTGCATAATTTTTCTGGTGCATCTTAGGCCACACCCCTTTATAAATGTGGTGCAAGATTTTTTAGATCATTTTTAAATGACATATTTCTGCCATAAAACATATGCCCCAGTGTTTTTTAATATTTCCAAAAGTATCATCCAATATTCTGCTACTCCCAATTCAAGATAGATAAGCGTCACTCACCAAAGTCTTGTGCAAACAACTTTATTGATATCATGCTGTACATAAGAGGTGCGGGACCAGACAATGTGCCGTTTCACGCATTCTCTCACCTATCTGGGACGAGCACAATGGGGCTCATTTACGAAGGGCTCCGCGGCAGCACTTTTGTCGGGTTTCCCGACTTTTTCCGTTTTGTGGCGAATTTCCGCCTGGATTTTGGCACAAACGATCGGATTTCTGCACAATCGCGCCGGCTTTCAGGCGACAGAAATTGGAGGCATGGCCATTGAAAAAACCTGACAGAAAAACTGCGGAATTTAAAAAGCAAAGTGTGTCGCAATATCAAGCACTTAAATGCACCGGGGAGAAGATGGTGAACTCTAGCGGATCTTGGCGCAGCCGTGACACCTGCAGGAAGTCGGACGCACGAGCTTGCTGAATCGCCGGAAGACCCGAATCCTTGTCGGAGATCGGGTAAGTAAATGAGCCCCAAGATATGTATCACATATTGTGTCTCCTAGCAGACCATATGCAAAACAGTGATACCAGTACCGATTTTTTTATACAATTTTTAAATGACATAATTCGGCCGTAAAATATGGACAAATATGCCCCAGTGACTTTAATATTTCCGAAAGTCCCATCCAGTATTCCTCTACTACCATGTTATATAGTTATACACAATTCAATATTCAAAATGGTAAAAAATAATTCTTAAAATAGACATGGGAAATTTGGGTGTCTGGTTCTTTATCATCTATTCTCCAATTTGAAACTATGTAAATGATTAGACGGTATAGAATCTCTCACATGAATATGTTGGTCGAATTCTCACTAAGCTAGTTTTTCCTGTCTTATCCAATGCAAAATGCCAACTTTCAGTGCCCTACAGCATTTTCCACCGAAAGCTCACATAGGATAACAGTGTTATGGCATGTGTTTGGGAGGAGTGCGCTGGCTTACAACCTTGGTAAGGTGACCGTGAGATGGTGGAAATTTGGTGCATCGCCCCTGTTTGAATACTTCAATGTTTGCAATATCTCTATGCATGTGTGATGAATTTTAGGCTACATGGATGTGTATCATGATGTCATGACTGAGGGAACTAGTGCACAATAGAGGTTTAGGGCCACCGAGCTGAGCCTGGAGAACAGTCCTAGTCAATCCGTGGTGGAGGAGACCTTGTGTCTTCTTTTTCCTCTGCCTTTCTTCTTTATTTATCAATTTGTATAAAACAGCTTTCTGTCCTGTATCCACTGACAGCTGAGAGATAAAGTAGCCTGATAAAGTGTCTAATGACTTATCTCCTTACAGAGTCCCTGGATAGTGTCATCTCCTCAGGGAGCTGAATCATAAAAGGAAACATTTTCTTTGTATAGAAAGAGTCAATGTTTGGCCTCCTCTCCTCATATCTTTGCTGTGTAGGTAGTTGAGAAGGCTTAGGCTCCAGGGTAAAAATAGCAAAAGAGAAAAGCTGTCATTTATTTAATGAAGTATATTACAAAGTTTACTATTATTATCTTCTCAATTCATTTCTGCAATAAAAAGTGTTGGCCTGTGCATGTGCTGTATGTTTATGTGGCCATTGTTTTCACATTATCAATTCACTCTTTATGAAGCCCTAGACCAGAAAACCCCTTTATATGCAAAAAAGAATAACTAGTGGCTTGGTTTTGTGAATGACCTGCTGAAAGCTGGGACCAACGTACCAAAGGCGACCATACCAAAATCTACTGCTATCCGTAAGTCCCAGGCATGTCCCCTTGCTGGAGCCTGTACATATCCAGGCCGATCTGAAGTTTGCTAGAGTGAATTTGGATATTCCAGAAGAGTACTGTAGGAATGTCATATGGTCAGATCAAAGTAGAAGTGTTTGGTAGAATCACAACTCGTCGTGTTTGGAGGAGAGTGAATACTGAGTTACATCCAAAGAGCACTAGACCTACTATGAAGCATGAGGGTGTGGCATCATCATCATGAAGGGCTGTTTCTCTGCAAAGGGACCAGGACAAGTGATCCCTGTACATGAAAGAATGAATGGGGCCGTGTATCGTGAGATTTTGACTGCAAACCTCCTTCCATCAGAAAGGGCACCGAAGATGAAACAATGATCCCAAGCACACCACCAGGGCAATGAAGGAGCGGCTTCCTAAGAAGCATTTCAACGTCCTTTAGTGGCCTAGCCAGTCTCCGGATTTGCTCAGCGACAGTCCCAAAACATCAGTGCTCTAGACGAGATTTGAATGAAGGAATGGGGCAACCTACCAACATTAATGTGTGCCAACCTTGTGAAGACTTACAGAAAACATTTGACCTCTGTCATTGCCAACAAAGAACAAATAACAGCGTATTGAAATGAACTTATGTTATTGGCCAAATACTTTTTTTCTACTGTAAATTACAAATAAATTCTTTAAAAATCCAACAATGTGATTTTCTGGATTTGTTTTCATGTGTTGTCTCTCACAGTTGATGCTACCTATGATATCAATTACAGGCCTCTCTCATCTTTTTAAGTGGCAGAACTCTATATACTATAAGCAATGAATTGAAGGTCATATTGCAGGTAGTTTTACATTGGTGAGCTCAAGGCACCCTAATATGGCACTGTAGTTGGCAAGTAGGGGACCGCCTGTATTTATAAAACGAAAGCTGAGCTCTGATTGGTTTCCATGGGCAACTAGAACAGTTTTACCTTAGACACTTCTGATAAATCTCCCCCCATTAAGTGTAAATTGGCATAGATAAAACCGTAACCAATAAAAAATGGCTAATGACATTTAAAGCTCCCCCTTCCAAAAAACGATTACCTATACTGATGCAAAAATTACAACGTTATGACTATTATGTCTGAACATTGGAAGTTGCCCAAAAAGGTAAAAATACAACTTTGCTGTAAACTGATGTCTGTCATCTTATTTGGGTTTTTGTTGAAAAATATATTTATATTGTTTTTAACAAAAGACACTTGCATAACACACTGGGCACATTTACTAAGGGTCCAAACGCGGCACTTTCGTCGGGTTTCGTGATTATTTCCGTTTTGCGCCAAATTGCCCCAGGCATGCAATTGGATTGTAGCGCATTGGCGCCAGCTTGCATGCGACAGAAATTGGGGGGCGTGGCCTTCAGACAACCCGACGTATGGGACAAACTGCGGAATTTAAAAACGTAATTGTATCACAAGATCAAGCACTCACATGCACCAGGAAGAAGCAGGTGAACTCCGGTGGACCTCGGCTCAGAAGCGCCAGATGCAGGAACTCGGGCGCTCGATCTTAGTGAATCGTGGCAGACCTGAATCCTCGTCAGACAACGCACCACGGGGATCGCGACAGGACCCGGTAAGTAAATCTGCCCCATTGGAGCTCATTTACTAAGGGTCCAAACGCCACACCGAATTGCCCTGGGATTTTGGCGCACGCAATCGGATTTTGGCGCCAGCTTGCATGCGACAGAAATCGAGGACGTGGCCGTCGGACAACTGACGGATTCGGACAAACTGCGCAATTTAAAAAAGGATGTGTGTCGCAAGATCAAGCACTCACACGCACCGGAGAAGAAGAAGGTGAACTCCGGCGGACCACGGCCGAATCCTCATCGGACAACGCACCGCGGGATCGCAACAGGACAGGGTAAGTAAATCAGCCCCATTAAGTTACAGAATAGAGGGATCAGTGTAAATCTGGAGCTAGCCCTGAATCTCTGCACAGTATGTACCCACATTCTCAGTTCCGGAAATGTTTGTGTTTTTTGGAATTTATTCTTCTCATCATTTCTTTGTGCACAGAAGAAAGCAAAGTTTCCTCTGTGTGCGCTCCTCTTTTCTCCGTGTGCGCTCATCTGTTTTAATTAGTTAAATTGCTACTGTCTTATGATGTGAATGCTGAAATGAATTTTCTTGCAGCCAGGGCAGAATGAAGGCGACTGATTGCAGACGGGTGTGTCCAAATTACTGACTAAGGGGATGAAAGAAAAGGAAATAAAATTGGGAGGAAGGTGTGGAATTGGGAGGTAGATGTAGAGGGATAAAAAGAACAGAGCCTTTGGAAGGGAGGGGCAGAGGCAAAGACTTAATTCATTGGCATGCTGTATGTTCTTTATTACAAATTACTTTGTACATTGAATTTTATATAGATCTTATATTGTGCTGTAGTGGAGCACCTATCATCTGCCAATGCACTTGATCTGTAATTACACATCTGCTTCAAAGACTAAAAAAGTGACCTAATCATCTTGAAGACTTTGGCCAAATAATATGGGTAAGCATGGTGTTACAATATAGATCACTGGTAGCCTTCATTAAAGGGGTTGTCCACTGTGCACCAGCCCTTTTCTATAAAATAGTTCCTTGTTATAACTTACATATAACTTCAGCTAAACTAAGCACTGCAAGGTACCCACTGAATAAGATTATGAGCCAGGGGTGTAAATTGAAACTGCTGAGTCCCAATGCATGTCTGTACCAGTTCTCCCTCAACTATATAGTTAATGGTACTGGTATCCTCACATTGGGATTCTGGGTCTGGGTGTGAACACATCCAGGTCATGTAACTCTCCTTGCCATTCACTATGATGATTGCCCATAACCTTCCAAATACAACTGAAACGAATCACCCTCGTCTCCAAATCTCTCCACAGTGCTGCACTACGTCTCCTCCCGTGTCTTGGTCATCTGCTCAGACTCTGATCCAGCAATTTACCTCCATTAATACAAACCCTTCACTCACTTCTCTACGACTTCTCCCGAAATGCACCATTCATCTGGAATGTTCTACCTAGATCAATTAGACTAATAACAGACTTCCAAAATTTCAAAAACCCGTAAACCCGTTTAGTTTGAAAGGCCGATCACTTTGCCATCAGATTTTCTGATGCCTACAGATGATTACAAATGATCATTACCTTACATTACAGATTTACTGCATGCCCCTTGTGCAGAGGGCTGCTCAGCAGCTTGTGCGGGATGTGCAGAGAGCTGGCTTACATAACAGACTTTCTGCGTGGAATAAGTGCAAGGATAGGCGGGCACGGTGCCCAGCGTGAGGGCTCCATGCTGTGGAGTGAGAAAGATCCGAGAGGGGCTTTGGCTGTGCCCCTCAGGCTCATTTGAATATTTTTATAGGCTTCTTTTTACAAAAACATGGGGATCCAAGGGTATAAGAATGGTTCCAGAGTAGAGATAAAGACCTGCACACGACAGTGTAAGCCTTCTACCATCAGAACCATCTATATATATATACATGTCCCTTTACGTGTATATGTATATTCCTACCATGTTATTGCGGTTTACTTATTTGGTCTGGTATCCTGAATTAGACAAGTGCTGATACGATATTTGCCTTACAAATGTGGAATTATTAAGGAAAAGCTTAAAGGGGGTTTTCCCACAAAAAAAGTTATCCTGTGGATAAGGCCTAACTTGCTGATTAGTGGGGGTCTCAATGATGTGAACCACATAGCTCACGAGAACGGGGTCCCATCTGCTCCCATTGCACCCCTCGTAGCACCTCTGAGTTGGCAAGAGCAGCCAGCCACGCATGAAGATTGCCAAGTAAGGTGCGACAGGGGCACATTGGATCTGTGGAAGAATCCCCTGATGGGCCAGTGGGATCCTAACTCTGAATGCAGAATGCAGTCCAGGTGTCTTCTTACCAAGGTACAATGAATGAGACTCTAATAATAGTACTTTTTGCTCATAATAGCAGTACCAGAGATTAATTCTTTTCATCTGTTTACTGAAAACATTGTTTATTGATGTTTTGATTAATTTACCTACTTAGAAAAATAAGGTTTTTTTGGGAATGTCTGTGGGAGCCACACTTGATAAGTAGTACATTGTGTGTTCTCTCTTTGATAAATCTGGAGGCGTTCTTCTTTCATATGTTAATGCCAAGCTATACCAATGTCATCACACATTTCATGTATGGTCACGAATATCCAACTCTAAGTTTTCCACAAATATTTAGAACACAAAGTATCGAAGACATAACAAACTTCCCTCTGAAAAATGTTTCCAAAAACAGTCTGGTGCCTAAAGAATCTCACAGCAACAAGCGTATACTTATATCTCACTAAACTTCTGGTACATCTGGGGAGAAACAGCTTTAAGACTACCCAAAAATATTCATGGAAATACTTAAACCATAACCAACCAATACTTAATTCATAGGGGGTCTTCATAGAATTACAAGAAATGTGAGCTAGAGGTCTCATACACGGACTGTTTTTCACTGCCGATTTGCATTCCTTTAGCACAGATAAAATTATAGTCTATGCGTGATTTGTTCTGACTTGGACCTGGTCTACTTTTTAAGGGCATTTTGGGACGCGGCGATACCTAATAAGTTTGTGATTTTTACTGTTTATTACGTTTTATATCCGTTCTAGGGAAAGGGGGGTGCTTTGAACTTTTAATATTTTATTAATTTTTTTTATTTTTGAAACTTTTTTTTTTCACTATTTTTTAGACCATCTAGGGTACATTAACCCTAGATGGTCAGATCGTTCCTACCATATACTGCAATACTTCAGTATTGCAATATATGGCATTTTTGCACACTATACATTACACAGGCTCATTGTAATGGATATGCAGAAGCCATGTATCCTCGGGTCAAACGAAGACCCGAGGCTACCATGGCAACGGATTGCCGCCCCCCGATGACGTTAGGGGGCGCGGCGATCGTAACAAAGTCACCGGCCCGACTTTGCCGGCGGCAACAGAGGGGTTAATAGCCGCGATCGGTGCAAGTACCGACCGCGGTTATTAGCGGTGGGGGCTTTCTGCAATATGCAAAAACCCCCACCTTTGTATGAAGAGGACTCCGCCCGTGAGCCCTCTTCATACACTCATACCTCTGCGCCGTAGAGCTACGGCGCAGAGCGTTAAGGGGTTAAAGGGAACATGTTATCAGAAAAGGACGTAATAAACCACTATTAGTATATTGCCATGCAGGTAAACACCTACCACATTGGGCCATGAAAGCAACACAGTGTGAAGGTATTATCCAGAAAAAGTACTTTCAAGTGAGATGTAATTCGGTTGTATAAAGTCAAGGAGGCGGAGATTTTAACACTGAAGTCAAGCTCTCTCTTCCTAAGGAAAGGCCGATATCACTGTAATTGACGGTTCTGCATCCAGAGACTCCACTAACCAGATCTCCTGATGGCCAATGCATGATGTCAGTCACAGAGGAAGAGGGGTTCAGAGCTCCTGTCCTTTACAAAACCAATTCACATCTCACTTCATAGTTTATTTTCTAGATGATGCCACCACACTGGACCATGAAAGAAACAAAAACTAGAAGCGTTACACTATATACAATATATTGTATATAGCAGTGATGGCAAACCTTTGAGACATCGAGTGATCAAACTACAACCAAACCCCACATATTTTTCGCAAAGTGCCAATGCGACACTTTAAGCAGTGACTTATTACTCCCTGCTCTTTCACAGGTTTAAATTGTATAGGCATCTGAGGACATCAATACAGTAGAAAGAAGGAGAACAATATAGGCATCTGAGGACATCAATACAGTAGAAAGAAGGAGAACAATTTTGGGTTATGATTGTAGCTTCCTTCTGGGGTCCTGGGCTGCCTGGGGCTGCAAGAGCCTTGAGTCCTTTCTGGCGAACTCTACCCTGGGGTGATGGCAAGGGTGCCCATATAGAGGGCTCCGAGTGCCACCTCTGGCACCCGTGCCAAAGGTTCGCCACCACTGGTATATAGTGTAACACTATTTACAATATTCTGGTAGTGGTTTATTAGGTCAATTGCTCATGACAGGTTCCCTTTAACGCTCTGCATTGTACAGTGGGGAGGCTGTATGAAGAGGGCTCACAGGGTTGGTAAAAATAAAAATGTAATCCCTATTTTGTATTCATTTTGCAACTCGCTTGAAACAAAAAACAAAAAGTATGAGTTTTCATGGAAAACAGAATTGTCTGGGTGACCCCAAACTTATGAGCGGTAGTGTACATCATGGTAAAGATAAAAATAAAATAGCAAAACAATTACCGTATTTTGTAAATAAAATTTACCGAAATACACTGAATCACTGAAATACACCATCATCTTTTATTCAGTAGTTCAAAAAATATATACCATGTCAGCACTTATGATACAAGCCACAAGTATTCATCCATACACCTCTTCTATAGCTCTTACCTTACTTCCAAGAAGTCATTGTCTCCTACACTTTTGCGCACCAGATAGTCTCGGACTTTGCCTCCAGCCTCCTGGTGCTCCCGCAGCAGGATCATATCCGCGCCAATTTGCTCTGCCATGCTAGTCACTGTAGCCACAGATGCCTCCATATCCGCTTCATCGAGACCATATTCTGTCCCATCTAAACAAAATCATCACCCATTAGAACATGCTTCATGGTTTATACAGGAAATGTAAAGCAGCGATAGTTGAGCCGTGTTATATCATGGTATGGCTTGTCTAATGGATAATTACTGAATACATCTCATATTAGAAGTGAGCCGCGGGCAGGCTCGTACAGACAGCGTGGCAATGTAGCGGGCGCTCAGCTGTACCGGGGGCACCCAGACCGCAACTTCCAGCATCCTGTGGGGACAGAAAACTAAAACGGAGGTAAGCAGGGACTTTATAGAGGCTTTCTTAGTTTCCTGTCCCGACGGGATACCCTCCATTATAGACGGTGTGCAGTAAACTAAATATTTCTAAA
>WNYA01002584.1:0-38000 GCA_019512145.1 Engystomops pustulosus | reverse complement strand
CACACCACACTAACTGCATCAGTGACCCCATACCCTCACATTTTGTACAGTCCCTCTTGCCAATATTCTCACCTAATAAAATAGTTCTCTCTGCTCTGATGTCTTTAACTGTTCTTTCAAGCATGCTGTTGTTACCCCGTTACAAAAGAAACCTTTGAAACTTAGTTTTTCTAAGACTGAGCTTTTTGGGTTTCTTTTACTAAGGGTTGCAAATCGCACTTTCGTCGGACTGTTCGCCATTTTTGGGATTTGTGTAGCTTTGACAGGTATTTAACAGGAGTTTGCACTGGGATTGTGTTGCACGAGATCGGTTTTTGGCGCAGTGGCGCCAGCTTTCATGTGACAGAAATCGGGGGGCGTGCCGTCGGACGATCAGACTGATTCAGACAGAGTGCCGGTTTTAAGATTCAAATTGTTGTCGCAAGACAATGCACTTACATGCACCAGTATTAAGAAGGTGAACTCTGTGGGACCTGAGCACAGAAGTGACACATGCAGGATATTGGGCGCACAATCTTAGTGAATCGCGGCACAGTACATTTTCATCGGACAATCGCCGGGTTAGTAGATGTGCCGCCTTGTCTTTCCACCATCTACTAACTGACCCATCCTTGACCTCTCCATTTATGTCTGCAGGCACCATCCCGGTGTCTCTGGGTCGGTCTAGACTCTGACCAGAACATAATGCTGCTATACAAATAAAGATTATTATTATAGTAAAATTTAACTTAAAAGTGTTTGCCCATGAAAAAAAAATTCTCAATCCGCTACTGATGTTTACACAATAAAGATTTTTGAACCCTTTACATTACAATTTTAAATTACCGCTTTAGCTCCCATTACTCAGTGATGGTCAAGGACTCTCTAAGCAGACACATTGGGGGTCATTTACTAAGGGCCCGATTCACGTTTTCCTGACGTGATACCCGAATATTTTCGATTTGCGGCGATTTTCCCTGAATTGCCCTGGGATTTTGGCGCACACGATCGGATTGTGCCGCATCGACGCTGGCATGCACGCGACAGAAATCGGGGGCGTGGGCAAACAGAAACCCGACGGATTCGGAAAAACCGCCGCATTTTTAAAAAAAAAGTGTCGTGGAACTTGCACTTACCTTCACTAGCAATAGGCCGGTGAACTTGAGTGCATTTCGGCGGGCCTCAGGGAACTTCAGCCTGCAACACCAACTGGAGGACGTCGGAGGAACTACCTTAGTGAGACCCGAATCCACCGAAGAGAACGCGCCGCTGGATCGCGAATGGACCGGGTAAGTAAATCTGCCCCACTATGATCCCTCTAGTGCTGTGTGCTGAAAATGTGGTTAGATTAACAGGGTGCAGGTTTATGTACACTTTCATTTACCTTCTGAGCGTTCTATTAGTATCTGACAAGAGAGATGAGACAGATCAGAGATGAGATTATGAGATCCATTATATTCATATAAATTTTTAGAAAAAGGATACACTGCGCTCCATGTGGTTATGAGTAGAGATGAGCGAACATGCTCGTCCGAGCTTGATGCTCCTGTAGTATATAGCCTGCCAGCCCCCTGTAGTATATAGCCTGCCAGGGCCTTTAGTATTTAGCCTGCCAGCCCCCTGTAGTATATAGCCTGTCAGCCCCCTGTAGTATATAGACTGCCACCCCCTGTAGTATATAGCCTGCCAGTCCCCTAGTATATAGCATGCAGCCCCTGCCAACAATATAATGGCATCCCCATGACGTCAGCTGCTCGCATACATCGTAGTGTATACTGATGCCTGTGCACACAGTAGAACCTCAGCCAGCGGCTAACGCCAGGATCCCTGCGACAGACGGCGCAGGGACATGGACCCGATTCCGGAGCATCGCTGTATAGAAGAGGACCTGCCGGGGGGAAGGGGGTCATCAAAACGCGAGTACACTTTTTCTTTTTTTCCTTAACTCGCGTATAAGCCAAGGTGAAGTTTTTCAGCACATTTTTTGTGCTGAAAAACTCGGCTTATACTCGAGCATATATACGGTAACCCTTTAAATGTGTATATACAGACAGCTTTTGGTTTATCACACACACCACACATACCTGTGCCTGGGCATGGATGGATCCTGGAACCTGATAAGGCAACTCCTTGGCTGTTTTGTGAGATTTGGGTAGCAGGAAAGGGTAGGACAGGGAACGGTACTTGGGCTTCATGATCTGAAACAGAAGATAAAAGAAATTATTACACTTTTGAAAGAAAAGATTTTAAATGTTAATACAAGTTTGTGATCTCAGTGTCACACAATCATTATTACGGTATTTATTTATTGGGCACCAATTATTCCATGGGGCTGCACATTCAAAAAGGGATCACAGACTATTGCATTATGTGTAGAATGCTTTTGGCTGATTAAAACTTATAGACGGCTTTGTAAGTCATGTTTAACATTTTAAACAGATTTTTCTGTGTAATGGGTAACCAGTGGAGAGACTAGCAGAGGCTGATGGGAAGTGAGGAGACGAGGAGATGGATTAGCCGGACAGGATAAAGTTCAGGATACATTGTAGGCATGTTAGAGAATTAGTTGGGAGACCAAGTGGGAGAGGATTGAGATATGAACTTGCAATTTTGTGGACTCAGGTTAGGAGAGGCAGCAGATGAGAGAGAGGTTCTTGAGGTGGAGGCAGCAGGTTGTAGGGAGGACTTGGATGTGGGGCTTGAAGCAAAGAGCAGAAGAATGTTCCAAGGCAGTGGACTTTTGTGATCAATGGGTCTGGTGGGAAGGAAACTTTATGTGGAGGAAAGATAAAAAGTTCTTTTTTGTTTTGTTTCTTTTCCTGACATGGCTGACGGACTCAGTGGAGCTAGCAAAGAGGATGTCTGGGTCAGAGATATAAATCTTACACTGAGTGATCTAGGTACAGCACTATAGAGAAAGTTGGCACTATATGAAAAATGGAAACAACAATCATCATTTGTACAGTTATACACTTGTAAATGACAAACCTTAGTGAAATTCCAGCGCTGAATAAAGTGTCTTGCCACATCACGTGCAGCATGGCCATGTACAACTGAGGAAATGTCATGCCAGGGCATTCTGGGCGTCTGATATCTGTCAATGAAATCTGGAGACAGATGGGAGTTCATATAAAATAAATTGTAGTTTGGTATAAAAAAAACTATTAAACACTATTAACATACAACATCTAAACTATCTAGATGGTATATTTATAATCCCATACTAGCCACACGATAATTGCTCCTCACATTTGCATTCCTTCCTCCTCTACACATACTTATATCTAATTCCTGTTCAGAGGAGTTATAAGAAAAGATGCTCCAGGGAATATAAGTATTTACTAAATAAACATGTGATTGGAAATCTAAAGACTGTAACAGGACAGGTTCTCTAACAAAATCCAGTCATGCCTGGCCATCTCCAAGGGCTCCGTATCTTACCGTCAAAGGGTTTATCCAGCTGTACCCAGTCTTTGAAGACAAAGTTGCAGTAATCTTTCCCATGCCAGAAACGTGTTTCACCAAGAAGTTCTCCCACACCCGTCTGTAAACTGCGAACAGATCCTCTGTCTGGAGAGGCATTGAAATAGAAAAAAAGTGTCAGCAATACTTGTTGTGAAAGATATTCAGTGATGGAAAATGCACCAGCGAGAAGGCAGCTAGTTAAGCTGTTAATGTTTCAAACATAAAGAGACATGATTACCCACTAACAAATACGTAACACAGCTTTAATCTTGGTGGTCAGGTAATATTACGTGGCAGCACAATGCGACTAAAACATCCATAACACACAAACTTTCTTTTATATCTATGGATAGATATACTGTATACTCTTGTACGCTTTGAGAGTTTATGCACATGATGGAGTTATATCTTCTCTGCACTGGATTCTTTGCGGGAAGGGAATTTATCAGGACTTGTATGCCAGTGTATTGTCCTGAAATAATCACACTTACTTGTGCACCGCCTGTAATTGTGATTATTTCTCTATTCACTGCATATATACTCCAAGTGGGCATGTAGAGACGTGAATGGTGGACGTGGCCGGTGTTGCAGTGGGCCCTGCGTCTGTGCGCTAGCTATGGTCTGCAAACATTCAGGCCTGAAAGATCACAGGCTATAGCGCATGGCCTGGAATAGAACTGTCAGCTGGCTTCCTGATGTATTTGGTGGTGGGAACTTCATCATAAACTGGCGTAATTGGCCCTGCTGTATGATAAATGTCCTCCTTTCTTCCATGCCATCTTTGCATCCGGTTTGCATAATATGATTGGCCAAAAAACCAACCAAAAAAACCCCAACAAAAACCAACAATTGAGGTAACAATTGACAGCACATGGATGGCATTAATGTGTCGTCGGTTTTTGTAGACCCACAGATAGCAAAGTGATGAGATACATGCTTGTCTGAATAAGAGTATCGGTTTAGGGGAGCACTACATAAACATATGTCTATTTGATCAGTAAATAATTGGTAGAATGTTCTCTTAAAACATACTAAAACTAAGGTAATAGTGTCTCTTTATTAAAACATTTGCAAATAGTCTGTGGGTATTACAACAGAATTGCCCATCTCATTTGAAGAGAAGAAATCACGGGTTAATATTCAATTTCTCCTAAAGAGAAAGCTAACAAGTTATGCAACCATAAGATAAAAATCTTACACCAACACCAGAATAATAAAGCAGAACATATGAAAAGCGCCGACACGATAGCTGAACTCCTCTTTATAAGCCAGAGCCATCACCATAAAGACTTTGGACTGTACATGACAGTTATCCCAAAGTAAACAGCACAATGCAAAATTATCTGGGATGAGGTTCCAGAAAACATATTGCATCATTCCAGGCCAGTCCTCAAAGCTGGAAAAAACTGAGGATTCTTGTGGATCCATTTAATAGTTGTGTTAATTTACTTTACTGTTTGGTCACACGGATCCCTACTCTTCAAGAAATGTGCCCAACTTCTAGCCATCCTACAAAACTGACCAGTCCCTAATCCATTGCATATACCAAAAACCACTCCTTCCACATTACTAAGGGCTCTCAGCAACGCTTTCCTGACTCATGTGATGATTTGTCACTATCATATCAGTTAAGCCATCACTACGCCCTTTGCTTTTGCATAACAACCCTTACTCAACAACATAAAAGCTATAAAATGGAACGGCCTAGTTTCTTAAAGGGCACTCATCTCATATTTTCCCCTATTTTCACAACAATACTCCTCAAAAGTGTAAAGTAACTAGCCGGATCAGCTTTTCTTTTAGCTTCTTATTTCCTTTTTTTTTTTTTTTTACAAAATAAAGGCTTTTAAAATTATGCAAATGGTTCTGAGGGGTCCTGGACTCCATAAGTGCTAATGAAGTATGGAGTCCCTCAGGCTCTTTGCATCAATTTAAAGACTTTTTTCTCTTAAAAACCAGGGCATAAGAAGTTTAAAGAAAAGTAGATCCTGCCCGAGGGGGCGCACATCAATGTCAGTGTGCTTGGTTTACAATCCTTGATTCTGGGGGTAGATGTACTTTAATATGTAAAGGCAAACAATGTTTAGTGATCTATGACTTATACAAAAAAATATGTTACTCAAGGATTTTGAAATTTAAATTATACAGTGTGGCTTCTACAAACGACTTATGTGTGTATATGTCACCTCACTCTGCAATGTAAAGGGCCTAATAGGCTAGTAGTATAGGTCATGTGCCTAGTTATGGAGGGGTGTCCTAAAGAGCAGGAATGTTTTACTATATAGCATGTGTTTTATATTCCTAAATCTACCCAAGAAAATGACATCACATGGCTGGATGAAGCCGCTCATAGAAAATGCTATGTAATTTAAGCAGCTGGAAAAGTGTCAGAACTCAGAAGCCATCTATTAGTAGAAATAAAGTAGCCATTTAGTTACATAGAACAATGCAGGAATAAGTAAGCACCGGACCCCTATACACCACTGCCACATATTCCACTCACTCACCAGTCCTATACTGAGTGATCTTTCGCACAGAACCACTCAGGGGATGAAACAATCTCCGATGTGATTTTATACCATGGAATAATCTTTGCTGACTACTGTGAGAATCAGTAACGCCTGTAGAAAGGGAGATGCTGCTTTACCACAATTTACCACATATGAGTCAGTACCGAACCACGCTGTAGGTGTAAGTGGGACATCTAACCTCAGGGGACATAATGAGCTTGTTACACCACTAAATCAAGGGATGTTTCTATTATAACATTTCCATTTGCAGGGAATCTTGTATCACGAGAAGCAGCAATAGTGAAAAGTGAATGAGACAGGGCAATCATCAAATCCTTTGTGGCGTAAATGTTTCCCAGTAAATTATTTTAGAGAAGCAAAATAATATCTACACTAAAAAGCTCTAAAATGCTTGGGCTCATAGCACCACAGAAATAAATTGAACGGTTACTAAAATGTTATAGGAGACCAGCCAAAGGAAAAATCTGAAAAAACTTAAGCGCACATTTAAAATGTAAAAACTGTACTGGGTATCACTTTCTATAGAAGGCCAGCCTTGGTCATTTGACTTGCCATGTATCTCCAGTTATAAGAGAGAGTAGCCCTGCTCCGGTTAACAGCTGGTTGTGCCTTAAGAATCGTTATCTTGACATATTACCAGGGATGCTTAATGACCTGGACACATTGCTTCTGGTAGGAAATAATAGAGTACATACGTGATTGGCTGTCTATGCTGCTGACACTATCCGCATGCTGGAGGTTGTGCTTGTGGAGCTGTTTATAAAGGCTGAACTTGGCAAACTTTTTGGATTTCCCAAGGCCACGTATCTTTGAACTATCTACCACTTCTTCTCCTTTTTTGTCCTGAACTTGAAAGGTTGTTTTCCGGTTGGACTTGTCTTCACCGTTCAGAGCCTGCATGGACCCTGACAAAGCCTAAAAGAAATAGTCTATTAAGGATGTTTAAAACCAATGTACAGTAGGTAACATTGTCATATAGCAGTGGTGGCAAACCTATGGCACGGTTTACCAGACAGGACTCAAAGAACCTTCCTGCAATTCCAGGCAATATAAGAGATGCTGGTTGCAGCGCTATTTAAAAGCATCATGTCCTTAGCTGCTTGGGAATCCAGGAAGAGTGTGAAGGTGTGGACAATCTCTGGAGGTCCTCCTGCTTGCTGCAATGATTGTCTCAATTTGTCCTCCTTTTAACTGTATTGATGTCCTCATGAGGCCAATATGATTGAAAGTTGTAGAAGAACGGGGAGCAATAAGCTAAATTGCGGTGTTAGCATTTTGCAATTAAATTTGTGCCTTTTCATTGTAATTTGGGCACTTGGTCTCTAAAAGGTTTGCCAACACTGTCATATAGGATCATGGTAAACTCTTCCAGCATTCTGATTTATGGGAGGATAAGGTTACAGGAAATGTAAAGGAGGAGTTTACTTTACCGTGTTGATGCCAGTGGTGGACTGCGCTGCTACGATTCTCTTGACACTCCCCACGTCTGTTAACCTATGCTCATCATCATCCCATCGTCCATAAGCAAGATCAATTCCTCCAACAAAAGCCACAGACTGATCAATAACTACTATCTTTTCATGGTGTGCCCACAAGTACACAGAGGACGACATATGATCTGGATGTCTCATCACCTGAATCAAAAAGGATCAACCATCAAACACACATGAGAAAAGTGTACATATTATATGTACATCTATGATAAATCTGCTTACTATTTCTATACAAGTTCACTGTATAGAAGGGCCCTCACTCCTATTATTCCATATAACTGTTGGCATTCTGTAATGTATTTATTATATTTGTATATGTCCCCTATGATTTGTAAAGCTCTGCGCAATATAATGCCTCCATATAAATAAACATGAATTTTATTAACTTAGACAAAACAAATCAGCATTACTGAACACATTAGGGTGCTGCTACCCTGTGTTATTAGGTTATCTGCACATGTTACACATTACCTACGGATTTGATGTCCAGTGCATAATACAACAGTATTGATGCCAATCCCATACACACAATGCAGAAACATGCAGTACTTTATGTGGGAACTGCTCACACCTTGTAGTTTTTTCAGAGTACATTTTGTTTGTATAGGATTTCTGGCTGAGGAGGCATTTTAGTTGCAATTTGAACTTGTATGCAATGTTTGCTTATAACTACTGTGATTCTGAGCTGTGAGATGGTGGCTATATGCACAAATTAATACTATAGTGTTAAAAAAAAGTGTAAAAGGACAGATCACAGAAAAATTATTTTCAAGCATTCCAAGTGTAACAACCCTGCCAACGCATGGGATGGGTAGGTGTTGCGTAATTGTCCTTCTTCATGCCAGTAGCTACCTGGTGAGATTGATCACCTCACTAGGAGGTCTGCAACATGGAAAACTTGCCATTGCCTGTTAATGCAAGAGTTAATAAGTGAAATTTTATGAACCAATGATATCCTTTGTACTATTGTGAAGCAAGCTGGAAGCTGATTGGAGAGTGTTGCCACTCACTAGGTGGGTGGGAGCACCAGGTCCTGCAAAGTCAATAGATTTCAGAAGCAGAGGAGAGTACAGCACATGTCTGTGCTGCACAAGCCAGAGTCATACTACCAGGAAGCAGAGGTGTCTCAGGCCAGCTGCCTGACACGTTGGTTAAGTCAGGAGACTAAGCCCCAGAGCAGAGGTCCGCTGGCCGGGCTCGATCTACCAGCCCAGCCTAAAGCTATTTACATGCAGTGAGCAACCCTTCCTGCACACCAGCTATCTCCAGTCAGCTTTTCAGCCTGCTAATTCTGCTGCTGATGTTTGGCCATTGCACTGCTTTTCCACTTGAATCTTGGAGTGCTGCCTTTCTGAAGTATTTAAGTACTTATCTACCTATCTATCCATCTAGCTATATATCAATCAATCTACCATATCTCTTCTACTTGATAAATATATTAGAGATAAAGTAGAAGAGAAATAGAAGATTGATTGATAGATAATAGATAGTTAGGTAGATAAATAGATAGACAAAAAGCTAGATAGATATATATATATATATTATATATATTCTACTTTACATTTATGCACCTATAAATCTAAATCTGTCATCTATTTATAAATCTATATCATCTTATTTATCTATAATATTTATCTTCTATCATCAGTCTCGGGCTGGTACAAGGGTGAGTGGAGAGCTGGTGCGATGTTGGACTATCATCTGTCCATCTCCTATAAATTTCTCCTACAGTCCCATATTACAGATACTTACCATACTACTGTTTGCAATCTACAAAGTGTTATTATTGTGCAGGGATAAAGGAAGCCTCTAACTGATTGTGACGGTTCACTAGATGTACAAAATAATCAGCCCCGACTATGCCATAGCATATTCAATGTTTATGCAGCTGAATATCGGGGCCACCACTACAACCACGCGTGGGCCAGCGGAGGACATTATTGCCTGCACACTTTCTAAAAACCTGCGAACATTCAATCCTGAATGTTTGAAGGTTTTTACTCAAAACCATGCACATCCAATACAGTGCACCGGCATAATTTTTGTGCTAAAAAAGCCACACTCGGCTTATACCCAAGTATATATAAACCCTCCGGCGCTGACCCCTGGAGTCATGATCATGATCCCGGTCATGCAAGCAGATGCACATCTATGCGATCTGCTGGTGCACAAACAATGATGCGGCAGTGTCACCACCTGCTGACGTCATAGTTTGTGCACCAGCAGATCGCATAGATCCCGAAGAGGTGCCGCAGGGAGAAGAGGATGGCATGGGTGATCTGCTGAACATTTTGGTAATGTGGGGGGCTCTGCTGGACATTTTAGCAATGGGGGCACTCTGTTGAACATTTTAGTAATGGGGGCGCATTGCAGGACATTTTAGTAATGGGGGCACTCTGTTGGACTTTTTAGTAATAGGGGCACACTGCTGGACATTTTATTAATTGGAGGGGCTGCTTTGGACATCTTATAAGCCCACCCTAGGCTTATACTAGTGTAGATACTTTTTCCATTTTTTTGTGGTAAAATTAAGGGCCTCGGCTTATACTCAGGTCGGCTTATACTTGAGTATATACGGTACATCATCAGGTCTAAGCCGAGACCGAGTGCAATAACCACAAATTGTTTTGTTTCAGTAAACCGATGTAAACAGAAAAATCCACAAGAATTCTGAGTGTGTCTATGATTGGTGTGGCGTACAGTGAAGAAAATGCTATTGTACAAATGGGAACAATGCTTGATCCTTCTTGGAACTATCTGCTACCAATTACTATTGCATAAGAAATAACCATACCTTCATACCTTCCTGGAAATCATGGAATGATATTACTGGGGTTTCCAGTACCAAAAATTGAATATCAAAATGGCACAATGTGTCCAAAAGAGATATTATATTTGGATAAGAGCACTTTTATACAGATTGATCTACCTTAATATTAGGATGTATCCGCATGAGAGTTCTTTTGCTGTACTCGCTGTTTATCCCCAGTGCCAGTTCAACTTCCTTATACAACATGACAAAGATCTTGACACCTTGTTGCTGCAGAAGAAAAGCAGAAGTTATCCACAACTGTGTGTAAGAATAGGCAAAAAAAAAATCCCAAGAAGGACACAGCTATTCTGGAAGTTAAAAAATTAAGGTAATCTGCACAATAAAAACTCCCTACATATTTGTATAAAAGTCCCCCACAACTTTGGGAGCCTTATATTTCATTTTTTACAAACTACACATTGTGGAGGCTGCAGATTTGAAAAGAACCAAGGCTCTCAAGATAAAGATCTTGGGGACAAGGTCTTTTAGGACTTGCTTAGGGAGTATCGTGCTCTGTGAGGGGGATATCCAAGTTCCAGTCACTTTTCAAATGTATTTAAAACTGTAAATGTCTAGACCTTAAAGGGGTATTTTCATCTGACATTTACATACATTTCTTCAAATGAATGTAGCCCTGTTGTCTCTCAGAAACGTGATTGTTGTCCTTGGACACGACCACTGCTGCTGGGGAGATTGCACACTGAAACAAATAATTTTTCAATATGAAATGACTTGGCGTTACTGCATGTCTCAGAGTCATCCAGTGGTACTGAATGCTGAATCTAGGTATCTAAACAGGTCTCAATAGTGCATGTCAGACCAGCCATAGTGCTGAGGTGGTCATATCTAAAATGACTACATTTATGGGAAATTATCTTCAAACAGGTACATTATTTTTATTAGTATGTAGTTGAACAAATGTATGTATAAAGCATATTAATTAAATTAAAATGTGAATGCCAAGATGAGCATACCCCTTTAAGCTTTTGTACCACAACTATGACTTAACCCCTACCCACATGATAGGGATAAGATTTGGGAGCCACGAGACTCTAAGGCATGAATATGATGCTTTGTTAATCTCTATGGGTTTTTGTCTGTGTACAGTAGTCATCTGGGAGGACCATTTGTGTAGTCAAGATTTTCCTCCTGTAATCATGTCCATTTTGTTTTTTTGTTTTTTTTTTAAATCGGCAGATCTCTAAAAATATTGTCCAAGTGCAATATTTGATTTTAAAATAATCCCTGTGGAATGCTGACATGCTGCAGCAATTCCAGGACGTCTGCCCCTGGCCTAAAGCAGGAACAATCCGCAGTGAAAAATCCTAATGACAGGTTTCATTTGAAAACAATATGGAATTACTCACTGCTTTCCTCTTTAGTACACAATCCAGCCTCCATCGGTTTCCCTCCACAACCGGTCGCTTTAGGAATATTTCTGGACTTAGCCTTAAAAGAAAAAAAACATTTGCAAATATTAACTCTAAACTATATAGGGCACAATTCTCAAAACCCAAAAATCATGGTAGTCATTAAGGTTCCTTATTGATACTAAATTTAACACCAAGATACAAAAACATACATGCAGTTAACTCAATAATGTAAGACTCTAAAAATTAAAATTAAATTACTGTATATACTTAGGTCAGACAAACATCAGACCAAGCAAGGTGTAAATATAACTATTTCAAGATAACAGAGCATTGTATAAACACACAAAATTACTACTTCCCAACATTATTGAATTCACTGCTTTTATATTCTTAAGTATTGCTTTTAAACTTGAAAGCAAGAAGCTGAATGGGACGATCCCCGATCCGGACTGTCCAACGATGATGCACTCTGCCGCGATCAACGTAGATCGTGCGCCCCCGATATCCTGCATGTGTCGCTTCCCCAAATGGTAAATCGTCGAAATTCCCGACGAAAGTGTGGTCCGCGGACCCTTAGTAAATGAGCCCCAATATTTTAAGGACCTTAGCGACTCCTGTGATTTTGGATTTTGCTATAATGTTTGGTAGTAGAAGGTTCACGTTAGAAATTTTGGGGGACACATTGTGTTCAGCCATTGCCGTTGTTTCGCAGGTCATATGTAGAGGGACTAACGCACTGATGCTGGATTTCTGGTGACTGAGCACACAATGACTATATACAGCATCTTGTTAAAAAAAAAAAAAAAAAAGTATTTACCTTTACGTCTTGCTTTGGTTATGGCTGGACTGAAAATGAGCCATTGAGAACCTTGTTACACACATCTAGCACAGACTGTACAAATGCCAAGGCTGCCCTGGTGCGCTCACAGCCCTGGGAAAGTGCAGCTCACAAAGTTATTCTATTTAAACACTACAGCATTCCCTTTCCTAAGAAACTGTCTAGGTCCAAGATGCTGGAAAGCATAAAATACATCCAGACAAATAATCCTTGTCTGTGTTCTCATTTTCTATTCAAAACAATATGTTTTACAGAGAAGCTTTATTCTAGTCAATGAATGACTAGTGCACAGTAGAAGAAAATTCTGATTATAGTCCTGTTTAATACCAACTGCATCATAATGATGTAAGCAAATACGATGTTCTCTTCTGCATATGGGACTTTACTGTGAAACAAGTTTGATAGTTATTCTTTCTTTCTTTTTAAGAATATATTGAAGAACGCAGTTTAAGTATTTGACAATACAAAACTGTGATGTTGCCAGCTAATGGCAGTAGCCCTTCTCCTCCCTCAGGCTCCCTACATTCTTTAGCATTGCCTGGTAACTGCCAAGTCTTGGCACCGGCGATTTCACCAAGTGTGGGCCCACATACCAACTAGCTTTGGTGTCCTTTAACCTAAGTTAGCCAATCAATCATTCTACACCCTGGGTTTTTTAAGATCACTTACCCTTCAAGAAGGTGACTGAATCCATTCTGACCTACCGCAATATCTGCCTCGATTAAGCTCTGCCCACCCTTTCCTCAATATGGTTTTAGTCCTTGTCTGTCCCAATAAATTAGCCCTCAATAATTTAAGCCTAACCCTGAATACCAGCTGTCAGACTAGTAGGGAGTAAGGAGCAAGCTACAGCCGACACCTCTAACAGCAGAAAGGACTGGACATGCTGAAATCCAACATGTCTGATTCTTCTATTTCGACCTTTGATATCAGCTTGGGAATGTCAGGACACCCCTTTACACCTAAATTCAGTGAGTTTAGCAAACAAACAATCTTATATGTATGGCTACCTTGAGACTAGGTGACTCATAACTATATAGACATATATTCCTCATTACAACTAACAAGTCTGAGACAAGGTAATACCAACCACCAATCTGTTATGAAAATTTCTTCCTTAGCCGCTTCCATTGCATCAGCCACATCATTAAAATATCCTTTGGCATTGACATACCTAAAACAGAGAAAATGTATCACCATGTGACAAAAAGGTTAACATGTAATAAGGAGCTTTGAATGACTTCCCTGTAATGCCATTACCTTGTGACTTTGTAATAATAACAGAGGCCATTTCATTTCTTGCTATTAGGCAAATGTTGTAATAAAAAGGCAAATTGCAGGAATGTTTTGCTGAAATGAGCTGCTACTAGTCATGTGATTTACATATGAGTAACTATTTGCTGTGCATACAGGACATTCCAGTAAAACTTCTAGCAATGATAGGAAAACCTGGTTAGTTACCACAGAACAAAGAATTGAGAACAGGTCTCTTCCTGTTCTCAGGATTGTTGGGTGCCCACTTTCTCCAACAACAAGTGGTCACTTATCCATAAAATCTTTCATCTTTAAAAAACTTCAAGGTGGCTTCTCTTAAAAAATGCCCAAAGAAATTGTAATAATACAACATGAGAACCAATACTTATCTGTAAAGGTTGTACCTCAGCCTTCAACAAATTACTTACGGTGTTCTTATACCTAAGTGAGAGCTAGCAAGATATTCACCGTAGATTCACCGTGCAAAGCAGATAAAAAGGGAATGACGTCCAAATGAATGGAAAACAACATGGTGGTCACAGAGTGTTGCTGTGAGATTAATAAGTGAGGAAAGGACAGAGGAGGTGCTGGTTTCAGAATGCAAGGGTTCTGGTGTCTCGAAAGTGAAACGGGGCGTCACGGCCTAGGATGGGCCAATGATTACACAGTATGTGGTGCACAATTGTGGATCCTGAATGCAGGCATTTCTGCTGAGGTGTTCCTCTTAAGGGCCTTCTCTTCTCCCATTTGCAATGCACCGACGATTCAAAGCCATGGGGAGCACCTTAATCTGAAGTGTACCATTGTTGTGTTTTACGTTCCTTCCAGATACATTACTTAGGCAGAAATAAAAATCATATTTCAACCTAGTTCCGAGATGTTGGCATTCCAAATAGAAATTCTGTAGGACATTGCGACTTCTTCTGGGGTTGAACAGTTTCCCACTTCTCATTAGAAACATGCAACACACAGGATGGCGTTATCAACCACTATGTTGAATGAAATTAACGTGCCACAGTTTTTTAGACCACCCTATATTACAAAGTTTCTTGTATTTCTTTTTTTTTAATACTGATTTATACGTTTTTTAAAAGGTAGTGACCAATTAAACCTCCTATTGAGTTGGCATTTACTTGGCTTCGGTACTGACATCCCATATACCCACATGACTGCTACATTACTGGCCTTAAAGGGAACCTGTCATCAGAAACTGGCCTAATAAACTACTACCAGTTTGTTGTCCAGCAGCTTTACACCTTACATATCATGTTTTTGCATAGCCCAGCATGGTTCAATCACCCAGAAAATCAGCTTTTGAAGTGAAATGTAAATTGGCAGCATAAAGTGCCTCTGAACATCCCCTCCCATGACTTCCATCATGCACCAGACTTCAGAAGATCTGGTTAGCCATGTCTCTGGGTGCGGGACAATCAATTACAATGAAGGGGTGTTCTGAGACAAGGAAAGCTTGAATTCAGTATTAAACTCTCCACCTCCCTGACTTTATACACCAAATTTACACTCACTTCACAGTTGATTTTTATGGATGATGCCAGACAACATACTGGTAGTGGTTTATTAGGAATATTTCTGCTGACAGGTTCCCTTTAATAGTCTTGTGCTGTACACCACTACAGCCTTTGATTAGTTAAATCAATTTCCTGTGTAAAAGACAAGTGTAAGCACCTACCTTTCTTCAATAAAAAGTTTTGAAATACATTTGTTCTACAGTTACTGTGCCCAAAAATCTAAATATATTTTTCTATGATAAGTGGCCCGACAGGCCATCAAATCTAATGATCTTATTTAACAGCACATATATTATACCACAGGCATGACACATACCATTTGCAGAGAGTGTTTTCTTGGACTGCTGCAAATGACCCAAATCTGTGTTCCGTCAGGAAATTTGTCCCATGCTTTCTAACAAATTCTTCAATAGCCTGACCCCACCACCGGGCATGTCTGTAGCTGTTACACTTCAGAATTAAAGACCTGCAAAGTAAAAAGGAAAAGTATTGCATATTATGGAGAAAGTCAATGATGGGGAGTGCATAAATGTAGAGGTGGTGCCAACTTCTTTGATCATCCCAGAAGAATACCTGTATGGTATACAGTATCCAAAGTGGAGATCTAGGTTCTATAAAGATATATTGTTTACCATTCAGATATATCAGTTAAGAACTCCACCTTTGTACAATAATACGAAAAAAGGCACACAAAACACAACAAAGGTAGTCAGTACTCCTGGAAAGGTTGTTTATTCACCCAAAATGCACGTCCAATGTTTTAGCCCCTCAAGTTAAAATAGTTAACACTTGCTAATATATACTTATATATTCCTTTCTTTACATTGGTGGATTTGGTGTGGTATTTAGAGATTTGTTGGTTATAGGATGATAATGCGCTGGTACCAGTGTCATATGAGGGCGAGGGGAATATCAGAAACACTCACCTATTAGCAGACTCAAAGTAGAATTAAAAATGTTGTTTAGAAAGGAACTGCTGTTACCAAACTATTAAAATGTGTAGGCTAAGACATGAAATCCAATTTTATTCACACAACGCATCAAAATAAAGACAATTTCTTATTTTGTTCTAGTTCTTATGAAGAAGCCAGTTACATTTTTCTGATAACAAGTTGACAAACTTAAATTGAGTTTCCCATTATAGAGTATGTGTCTTTGACATTTGGCAGCACTTCTGCAATAGTGATCCGCTTATTTACAACATTTGTTTCTCATACCAGTGCTCGGCTATCTTTGGAAGTCCCAAAGAGATTGCTGTGTAAAACATTGCAAAAATATATTACTGACTCACTTCACAGCAGATGTGGATGACAACCAGGACATTGACATTGGGGTCCTATCCTTTGGGACAATCCTGTTTGTTTATTTATTGGAACTACCATGTAACGTACTCTGCAAAGTGAGAAAGAGTAGGCGAATGTCTTCATAAAATGCTTTGTTACCTGCATACAGTAAATAATAGAGCACGAGGAGCTGAAAAGATTGCTAATGATATTAAATGTAGTGTAACTGATGGAATAAATTTAGTGTAACTTAAAACTTATTTGTTTATATATGTTTTTTCTGAGATTTGAAACTGTCAGGGGGCAGTGTGACTGACAGGCCTCCATGTGTGATTATGTCAATCACCACCTGAAGGCGCGGTCACGCGTTGCATTTTGGTTGCATTTTCATTGCCTTCTGAAACCCATTTCTATACCCGAGGAGAGGTTTCACATTCCTGTTAACATTTCCATATACAAAACGCAATGTAGACACACAAGTTAACACATTGTTAACACATGTCGTAAAACGCATGTGTTAATGCGATATTAACACATGCATTTACATTGCCTTTAACAGTTAAGTAATTATGTTAATTATGGTAATTAGACAAATCGCCTATCCTCAGCTGTAGGAATGCGTTTTGAACGCAATGAAAAGGCAACCAAATCACAACACGTGACCGCTGCCTTACACTCATCTACAGTTTTTTAGTCTAAGGAAAAAATCTCAATTTATTGTGCTCTTTAACCTGCAGGTAGGATACTATGTACAATCTACTCTGATCTTTCTGCTCTATAACATACTGCTTGCTTAGGGTCAGACAGTAGGTGTTCTCCTTAAGGAGAGATTGCCAATTAAGGCCACCTTAAAGGCGTGTGGAGACTTAAAGCCATAGATGCTCCACTAGGGAATTCTGGGAAGAATGCAAATAAGTTTTCCAAGGTGTTAAATGGAAATAATGCCTCCTTTTGCTACCTTGAAAGGCAGCCCCCTTAACACCAAGTATGACCTACAAGAAGTCTAAAAACATGGGGATTAAAACCAAACCAGTATATCTATTCCATAAGGAACAGACTCCCAACTATAGACAGCACTGTTTCGACCTGGTTGGGTCTCCTTAGTACAGTGTAGGGAACTGATTTGGCTATGTGAGAGGCTATTGAGGTAGCAAAAGGAGGTATTGTTTTCCATTTAACACCTTGGAAAACTTATTTGCATGCTGCTTGCTTGTAAGACATAAGTATAATGAGTTACTCAGTGTAGCAATGGTGTGGCTGTGTTAGCTGGTGCACCTTATTACTTCCTACCTGCACACAACGCTACCTGCTGTGTGCTAGCCATTGAGTCTCACATTAATGTGCCCTGAGGAGGATGTAAAACACTATGTAAAGGGGCTATGTTAGCCTCATAGAAAGAAGATAGTGGAAACATTAGCAAACATGGCAATACTATGTGTGCACTTACAAAAGATAAAGAATTTTTTTGTAAAATTAAGGATCAAAGAAACAGAAAAGGTGGTCCGGAATAAACCTGTCTACTCAATGCTGGCTCCACTTAGTATAACTATGCTGCATGTGTACACGGCAACACGAAAATCTATTTAACCTCATTTTAGCTTAAAAACTTTAAACTTCCTTCATCTAAATAGAAAATTCTACTGCAAACAATCATAAAAATTGAAGTTGTGACATTAGATAAAAGTAAAACCTTGCGGAACACTTTAAAGGGCTTTAAAGGGTGCTTCATGTCATGTGACCAGGGTGATGTAATCTAGGTTCGTTTACCTACTAACATTTGCAAAATCAACCACATGTACGTAGCCTTCATGGAGGCGTGGGGTTGAGTAAAGGTCCATGGAGGCATTCTGTGATTTCAGGTGATCAGATGCATACATGGGGTAAATTTTGCAAAATGTTAATGGATAAGATGACATCACCCAGGTCACAAAGCATGAAGTGCTGAAAGATGAGAAGGAGGCATGGTGAGGTGTCACTGGACTCAGCCAAGCAGGATTTGCCCCTCTGGCTCACTGTCAATGCTGAGTAAGATAATAAAGCTGATTTTAGGGGAATGTGAGTGAAACAATTTTTTGGTGGTGTTAGTTAATAGGACTCTATGGGAAGCTGTCATTAGCTGTATTTGTGAAAAATCGGTTGACAGGTTCCCTTCAAACTTACCGGGAAAGGTTGTCTATCCGTAATCCATACTGGGTCTCTGTTTCTTTCTTCCCAATCTTTATGCAGAATTCTTTATCAACTAATAGAACAAAGGAAATGGCTCCAGTATCCGGCTTCATGTACAAAAGGAAGGAATCCTTCACAACCAGCCATCTGCAAATGTGATGAGAGAAACAGTTAAAATAGCTCAGAATATTTGAGAGGGGGAGGCTGCAATAAAGGTTCAGTTCAACAGGACAATGATGTTTACAGCTTTAGAGAAACACTATAAGTGAAATACCTGATGTTGCTCATCTCTAGGAGAAAAGATCCAATGGGATCAGAAGTGTCTGAGGTAAAACAGTTCTAGTAGCCCAGCCAATCAGAGCTCAGCTTTGAATTTTATAAACACCTGTGGGAAAATGAAAGCTGAGCTCTAATTGGTTACCATGGGCAACTAGAACAGTTTTACATCAGACACTTCTGACAAATATCCCCCAATTTGTCCATCCTTGTTTCATCAAATATCAGAAACATGAGAATCCACCGACCCATAGTGAGGACCTCATGTTTAAAGTATTACATAACAACCATTCAGATGGATAGCTGTCCGTGCCATGTCAGGATCGTTCAGGTCCGCCACAATGCAATGTTTTAGCATAACATTTTCATATTCCTGACATGCTTGTTATTCAGTTATTATAATGGGGTAAAATCTGGCGACAGGTTCCATTTGCACCCGGTTGTAGCTTCTTCAGCTTCCTGTTTATAATAAATCAGTTCACAGCAAATCTCATAGTAACTATGCACATGTTCTCTTCCAGTACCTCTTTGACCATCGATAGCAAACACTTCCTTGTCCACAGCAATTCAAACCAGGAATTCTGTGCCCACCGGATCTCTTCATGATCATTCCTTCTCTGAAACAATCAAATGCAGATTTTATTAGAATGGTTGCAGCTATTCGCATACGGAGCTTTCCTTATAACGAATAGAAAATGTTAGCTCAGTGCAGATGTCATAGGGACCTTACAATTACATGCTGCTGCTTTCAAGATCGCAAGTATTTGCCAAATGACCCCTGTAAGACAGCAAGTCCAAAATTCTGGAATATGAAAGATCATTTCTAGCTCTGCTAAAGAGTAACTTAACATTTATTTTTTTTTTTATTAATTTAAGAAATTAATAGAGCAGGTGATAATAGTAAACTCCATAATATACTTCACTAAGTAAAGCAGCTTATCTGTGCCTTTTTATGGCCCTTCTTTCTCCTGAAGTGAGTCATGTATCTGAAGTCCTGTACACAGCAGAGATAAAAGGAAGGGAGGCTAAATATTAACTCAATAAAGGCAGTCCCCAGGTTACATACAAGATAGGTTCCTTGGGTTTGTACTTAAGTTGAATTTGTATGCAAGTCAAAACTGTATATTTTATAACTGTAGATCCAGACAAATTTTTTTTTGCCTCAGTGACAATTGGAGTTTTACATTTTTTGCTGTAATGGGACCAAGGATAATCAATAAAGCCTCACTACAGACACCTTACAGCTGATCATTGAGAGTTTCACCAGAGGTCACAGTGGGCAGAGGGGTCCGTCTTTAACTAGGGGTCGTCTGTAAGTAGGGTGACCTTTGGTAGAGGACCGCCTGAAGTCACTTTATCAGGTTCCTTTATCTCTTAGCAGTGGATGCAGGACAGAAAGCTGATTTACACAAACTGGTTGAATATAGAAGAAAGGCAGAGGAAAAAGCTGGACACAGAAACAGATTTCTTTAATAAAGTATATTAGAAAGTTTACTATAATCATCTGCGCTATTTATTTATACATTTTATATTGTTTTATTACACGTTAAGTTCCACTCTATTGCTAGTCTCAAGCGACACATCATGAAGGGCTTTACCAATTAAAGAAAAGATAATAAACAAGTTGTGTTCACACAGCAGAACTAGAGAGGAAAAGGTAACACTACCCATCTACCCGCCAAACACTAAACATGCACACCAGTTTTTTGCAGCGAATTACATCAGACAAATTTTCATTGTGTATTTTCCTAATGGTAAACCATATAGAAGGGATGCATAGCAGTTTGCAAAGCGACTGAAGGGTAGTGTATGTAGAAGACAAATATTTCATCTCACAGAATTCTTATAAAACGGTCTTCATGTATAACAAAATAGCTGAACTACAATAAGGAAATGGTGAAAATATTTACATTGTAATTAATAGACATATGCTGACTAATTATCTAAAATAATTGTTAGAGCTGAAAGGATTATATTTACAAGATAATAAAAAATCCAGCTAAATGAAGCTGATGGAGCACAGCAAATTGTATATAAAATACAAGAATTTAGCAGGGGGAGTGATTTTGACTTCATCTCTCATCAGTAGGTCCAAAAATTTTATAAAATGGCAAAATACTCAACACAACAACTGATTACCACCATGAAAATGCAGAAAGTGGGTTAATTAAGTGTTACAAAGTGACCCTCCTACTACACAGCAAGTGACAGACCCTGCACTTCTTCCAAGAACATCCCACAGAAAGTTCAGAGAATCAGCTGAGTAAACTAACCATATAAAACTTACATGCCCTTCGGTCCAAGATCATGGATAAAGGATAGTTGATTCACATCGATAAACTCTCTCTAGATTTAAGAAAAATACAAATTAATTACATGCAGCTTTCTCCCATCACCCAACATCCTTCCCCACACCAAGTAGAATTTTAAATAATGCACAAAAGCCTGGGAAAATAATGAAACTTTGCCTAAGGCCTTTCTGCCTTACTGCAACTCTGTAATGTTTTCCTGTCAAATGAAAGATACAATGGAAAGCATAAATCAAGGTCAGCTCTTATATATATGGCTTTTCCATGTCCAGCTGCTTTTTGACAAATCTGTACAGGCCTTACAACAACCAGCAGGGGACTAAAGGGGATTGTAGCGGGCTTTCATGCCACTTCTCTGGTTGGTTGGTTGGTTGGTGGATGGCGGTGGGTTTGGTATTTAGTACCCGAGGTTTAAGGTATTTGACATTTTTGTCCTGGTAGAGGTGGGTGGTCTGGCAAAGTGTAGATTCACTTAGCAAAATGTGCTACACCTGAGGCACAATTTGCACTGCGTAACCAGTGGATATACTTTGCACCACATTTAGGGGTGAGGGTGTGATGGAAGGAAAGGGGTGATGTCTGTAAAAGGGAGTGGCTGACTTTGTGAAACCGGGCTGACATTCTGACACATTTAGCTTTGTGAATCTTTTAATCAATCAGGGGCTGGTATCCATACTTGATATGCAATGTATGGGAAACTATTCTGGTAAAAACGCTTGTCTACGTCGTGTATTTTTACTGCAATGTATCCATTGTAAATCGTCTTAGTTGTAGGTCATGTACAGTCAACCAGTCTAGTTGTATAAAGTATAAGTTGTGTAATAACTGCTAGGAGAGTAAAGGTTATTCACTTGTGTTGTACAGGGAATAACACCATTAAATCAATAGATGGATAGAAGCTCAGGTATATTCCATACAGGACTGTTGTATAATGCCTCATTTCAGCAGTTCCACAGTAAAGGTGAATGGTTCTATACAGTATAAACCACAGTTTAGATAAAGGCAAGATAATAATCTTTAGCTATAAGCAAAGATATACAAACTTGCTATACATTATGAGTAAGGCAGAGACAGGCTATAAAACCAGTTCAATAGGAAAACTCCTAACTTACTGTTGCGTGATAATTCCTGTACAGTGGCATCTTTAATAGGGCGGATAAGTAATCCTCTAATTGTTTCTGCAACAAAAGAAGAACATTTCACATGAGGCAAGAAGTTAGGAGGAAAAGATCATATAGTCTGTGAACTGAAATTGCTGTTTCAGCAACTTAACACTTAATTCTGAAGACTATATAGATTTTATTTTGAGTCAACAACATCCTACAATATTATTTGTCGATGTCAATAAAACTCTTAAAATAGAAATTTACAACATTGCCTACTTCTAATAATGTTTTTATTTTCTATTCATGCTAAAAGAAAGCCTATCAGCAGATTTTTGCTACTGTATCTGAAACAGGTAAACTGAATCTATCGCTGTATCACTCACTGGATGTCATAACCTCTTTGCTTATCAGATAAAGTCGCCACTTTACTTTCATAAACAACAGGCTCTTGGACCCACCTGATTGACAGCTTCCTATTATATGCAAAGGGTAAAAGCTTTCAAAGAATGGAGGCTTTGCCCAAGTAGTTGACAGCTAATAAATCTCCAGGACTCAGCAGTGCACACATCAATGACAGAAATCCAACACCGGGCTCACAATGACGATGGCCCTGTACACATGACTGTTTTTGAGGCCACAATCTGGCGCACAAATTATGACTAGGTCTTTTGTACCCTGACACAGTGTATTGCCGCACCTTGACAGAGCCAGATGGAAGCACCACAAAATATAGATCATGTCAACTTTAGACAGATTGGGGCGCTTACCGTCCTCGCTAATCCACTCAGCCCTGTGCCTCGCCCAGGTTTTGGCACAGGTGAAGCACACGGTCATATGTGTGGGGAAGTGTGATTATGCTCCGGTCACTCTATTTTTATTGATACCACAAAGGGATGGGCTGTGTCAATTTGTAACTTTTTTAAATGGAACACAGTCATCCTGATTTTAATGTGATGCCCTCATATTTATTACAGCACCACCAAAAGTATTTATTGAGAATTAATTCCCATATGGTAATGGCAAAGCTAATCTGCATTTATCTTTCGGTCATAACACATTTTAACTACAAGAGCCACGAAGTAGATTACGCAGTCAATAACCCTTCAACAATGATTTGAATTCAGTGAAATAGTTACCCTTCTACTTGAAGCCTGCTCCTCTCTAACAATCTCCGCATTTCGGGGCAGATTTGGCATTGATCTGACATCTCCACTTCTCACTGTTTGTCTTCTCACTGTGTGGCTAAAAAAATAAGAACTTTATGAAACAATCCTTATTTCAGTGAAGTGAAAAGCTAGGAACTGCCAGTAAAAACATACTGTACCTCCTGGTAGGAATAGGGATCCGGATGAACGCTTTGTATCGCAGAAGTTCTCTGTGAAGGTCTTGAAAGTGCTTGAATTTTCTCTTAACTTGCCACGTGAACTCTCCATGAGTTAGCTCAATTGTGTAGATGTTCAGAACGGCTGTCTGTAATTTATCACATTAGAAGTCAAATTTATAGGGAAAAAAAAGTAATCCTTTAAAGGTAATCTATTATAGCTTTTAAGTATCACAAACCAAAATCACTGTCCTGTAGCTCACTGTATACATATTGCAGCCACACCTTTTTATGCTCACAGCATTTCTGTTTCCCCCTAAAATTCTCATTTAATAAAAAATGCTAATAATGGGAAGCGCTTTGAAGGAGGAAGGATGTCCGCTCCAGCAACAACATGATATCCACAGCCCCGCCCACTGCCTTCTTCAAACCATCCCCAATGCAAGTAGGTCACTCTCACAACACCATGTACATGCACACGAGTAGTAGTAGTAGTTCAATGCGCCTGCACAAGGCACACCTAGAAGCAACCTCAGAGGAGAAGGTCCAGGAACTACATTGGACCACTGGAGGCATCCGACAACAACATTTAATGGCCATGTCGTGATGATGGGAGAGCAAACAATGACAGAATGGGAAAAGGATTGGAGAAGTCAGGTCAGAGCTAAAGTGCAGTGGGGTCATAGACACTGGTGTCAGAGTCAACCTCATTTGCATATGTATTAAATCTCATTTTCAATAGCGATACAAATCTACTCCTTTGTATTGCAGTATCTAAACCAAACATACCTGTTGTTTTGTGTTTAGATACAGATTCTAAATGTATCTTCTTTATGTATAAAAGCATGCAGGTAGTCCAGAAAACATCTTGACACAATATGCAAATTAGGTTTGGGTGCTCTGGCTCGGTGCTGACCCAGGGGCTTGGCACTCTGCACAACTACTAAGTATGCACATCCATAGCGTGCATCACATTGCGGCCACCCCCTTCCCTTCCAAGATCTGTGTGATGCCAGATCTCGGGAAGGGAGTCTGTGTGCATTATCATGAGCCAAGCTGCTCCAAGGCCGGCTCTGGCCGGAATGTGATACACGCTATAGGATTGCATAATTAGTAGTCTTGCTGAAAACATAGCCTGTGTGAGCACCATTCAAGAGCACCCAAACCTAATATGCATATTGTCTCAAGACATTTTCTGGACTTACTACATGCTGGCCCCAATAGAGATCTATGGCACTTTGTCTCTCTGCACCGTGAACTGGCCAGGCGACCACGCTGCAGGAGATAGACTGTGTTAAATCTCTTGTCAGATTGTGATCATGGCTGCTTGGCTTTTGTATGCAGGGAAGTGTGAGGAGCACCTCTATAAAAAAAACATTAATAAATTCACTCATGGTAATAGATTATGTCACCTCCTATTTGCACAGAGCCTGGAAAGTGCTCCATATAACTCAATTAATGAACTCCTGACCATCACTGTCTATGGCCATTTTGTTATCTGGTTTTAATCAAAACCAATCCAAAATTGGTGACAAGTTCAATATAATTTCCCCCCATGGCTGTTCACTAGGTCTAATAGCACTTAGCTCAGATCTCACAGAGGCCAGTTATAGGTTACACACAATACAGAGCTCGAATGAAAACACATCATTCATTCCAATTGCTGTGTCTAGATGGGAACATGAAGAGAGCACCTCTGGTGGAACAGAAAATGCAAGCAGAAAACTAAAGCAAACCTGAATCAAGCCCTTACACCATTCCCCAAAAATAGGACAGTGTCTTATATTAATTATTTTTCTAAACAGGTACTAGGTCTTATTTTCAGGGAATGTCTTATTTTTCCATGAAATAGAATTCACATTTTGTTGAACAAAAAATCTCTGAATTTGTATTGGAATCATTGGCCCCAATCTCTCATGTTTAGCAATAGTACTTTCCTTAAATGAGCCCTTCTTGTCTGAGTAGCTGCTTGGATCACATCTGCAGCGCAAATTCTTCACCCATATCCCAATCTCTTGCAGCATCTAAAAGATATGCTAATGTATGGAGTGGGGGGAGCCACGGCAATGGCGGCCGCTAGGTCTTATTTTCAGGTGAGGCCTTATATTTCTAAGCTTGAACTAAATTGTACTAGGTCTTATTTTTGGGGATGTCCTATTTTACAGGGTAACAGGGTAGTAGAAAAGAGAGGTTGTTGAACAGTTTCATGTTGAGATCACAGCAGTGAGAGGACAACCCTTCTCCCTCCTATGGCACTTGGGAAGTTACAATCCTACCTCTGCATGATAGACTTTCATTAAGAGACTGGTTGTAGTTTTAGCAACTTATATGATTTTAGTAGAAAGGTAAAGCTCTATTTGTAAATGTTGTTACTTATTATGGCACTGCTTCGTCTGATGTAAAAAGTGTGTAGAACAAGCTTAGTAGTAATGCTGAGCAGGATTATCCATTAGCATTATGCAATCACCAATATCCTCAAACACACAGATTAGTCATAAGAAGTGGATATGTCTTCAACAAATTCCAGGTGTTAATAAATGAATATGTACAGGTCATACCTTAGAGGAAGATGATGAAGCAAACCTCTCCACTTCCAGAACCCTGACCTTAATGGGACATCCTGCTAGGTAGGAGTGAAGGTCAGGCTCCTTAAAACCTTTTGTGTTATAAATAGCAGAAAAAGGAATGCAGGCACCTAAGGAGAATGAAACAAAAACATTAACCCAACAAAAGACATTCACTCTGGAATGTTCTGTCTGGTAAGACCCTTCCTACTCTTTAACAATAGATAGATCAATCAAAACTAATCTGCTGCAGCATTCCTCCAGGTACCGAAAAGTACCTGATAGGAAGGAAAGATACCTGTACTAACTATAGCAAACTAACAAAAGCTATTTTTTTATTTCACAAAATAATACAGCAAGTGATAATAGTAAACTTTATACTATACTTCATTAGATAAATCACTTTCTCTGTGTCTTGTTTCTTCACTTTCTCCTGTAGGGAGCGGTGTACCTGGAAGCCTTCTAAGGTCCATACACTTCAAAATGATAAAGAGGCTACTGATTAACTCTTTCTATGCCTAGAGCATATTTAAACTGATGACTCAGATCTCTGAGGTGATAAGACTAGGGTCTCTCTAAAAGAGTCATTAGACACTTTAACAGGCTTCTTTATCCATCAGCTGCCAGTAGAGAACAGGACACAAAGCTGATTTACACAGACTGCTTAAAGAAGGAAAAAAGGCAGAGGAAAAAGAAAGACATGGAAACATATTTCTTTAAAGGAAATCTTCCATCAAATTATTCATAGATCACCATGAGGTTATCGTCTTATATTTGATATCCATGGTCTCCTTCCTTCTGAAATCTACTTAAAAAATTATGCTAATGAACCTGAAGGAATCTGGGGGTTGTTACCAGAGCACCCCCATAATGTAGCTTCAAAGGATGTTACACTGTACAGTAAGTAGTACTCCCCCCCCCCTACAGTGCAAGATTAAATGAGGTAAAGGGAGGGAGGGAGAAGTGCCTAGGGAGCAGAGGAAAGGGCGAGAGGTCTAACAGCATATGAAGCTACATCATGGAGAGGCTCTGGTAAAAAAAACCCTAAGAGCCCCTCGGGCACATCAGCAATATTTTAAATAGTTGATTTAAGAAGGAAGAAGGCAATGGATAGCAAATATAAAAAGATTATCACAGTGTCTGGATTTATGAGTAAGTGCCCCTGGTTTATCATGCTTGATGGTAATAATAAATAATGAATAAGAATTCATTTATTTATATAGCGCTCACAGATTCCGCAACGCTGCACAGAGCTTGCCAAATGAGTCTTTGTCCACATGGGGGTCAAAATCGAATCAACCTACCAGTATATTTTGGAGTGTTGGAGGAAACCGGTGGACCTGGAGGAAGCCCACACAAACACGCAGAGAACATACAAACTTTTTGCAGGTGTTGTCCTGAATGGGACTTGAACCCAGGACCCCAGCGCTGTAAGGCTGTAGTGCTAACCACTGAGCCATCATGGTAGATTTTCTTTAATAAAGTATAGTACATACATTACTCTATATTTGCACAATAACTTTATAAATTTGCTTTAAGGTCATATTATTAGTGAATCTTGGAATTAGGGTCATAACATTATCATGTCACCTTTACTTGGCTACTGAATCAGGGTTATGTAACAGGCACTTGGCACTGCGATCAGCAAAACAGCACTTTGCACCAATACAGATGCACCGCTGTTTATTACACAATGAATTATTTGGTTGCATAAGAATTAGCAGAAAAAATACTAAAGGGGTTTTCTACTCAGTCACAGGCCCCGTGCTGCTCTGCTCCTGAGTCTGCAAGGTCATCCGACATGCTGGAGTTCCTGGTTCAGTCATATTATCCCATTGCTGCAGTCAGTCACAGACTGTAATGGTGACCTGCCATGGTCAGGTACAGGCTTCACCAATGACAAGCCCCAGCATTGGGAAGTTATCAATGAACCAATAAGACATTTCGTGATTCATCATTGTCTACATTTTTTCTTTCACCTATATTTGCAGTCTGGATACCTGGTGTTATCATGTACATTTATTATTACATTTCTTAATATTGTCTGTACGTGGGAGGGACCACAGGGCTCATTTGCCCCTGGCAGTCAGATACAACTCTTGGTGTGTGTCTTTTTAAGTGTTTTTATTTTTTCTTGTCCTGTTTATATGTGTGGTTGTTATTAATAATTAATACATTTTTTCCTTTAGTCCTTTGTACGTATCCCATCTTTTTTCTTGAGTGTTGTCATACATTTCGTGGAACTATGAACTACTGCAGCCATTCAGAGGCAACAAAGAGGGCATTTCATCTTCTTTCCACATGGATGGTACAGAAGTAAATGAGAAGGAAATATCATTTTTAAGCACGGTGAATGCAGTTCTTACTGAAAAACCACTAAAGCTGAGCCTCTCTGATCCACTAAAGATCTATACAGAATATCCTACACATAAGTCGCCTCACTCTGGATTTTTGTGTATAGCTAATAAGCAGATCTTCTTTTGAAAGTAAAGCCTCCCTTCATGTGGTTGAGCTTACCACTGGTTTTAGGGTCAGTGATGACATCAGAGTCCACTTCTTCCCCATCGTAATGGAGCTCACTGGTGTCCAGATTTTCTATTAGATTACTCATGTCTGCAGCGATCTTCTCCAATGTAGAAGAATCTAATTTTCTTGCACTTCTCAGCGACATCTTGAACACACAGGGGCCTGTTGGAAAAAAATATGGTTTGGAAGATATTATATCAGTGAAAAGGCATATTTGATTTTTTTTTTCATATTTTAGGATTATTAATTGACATCTAGTTGATCCCCAATTAACTTATCACACAAAGCTTACATTGGGGTTAAGGCCCCTGAGCCCCCAGCCTGTCCGTACTGTGTTTCTGCTTTTAGTAGCCTCCTTCTACTAGCCATATCTTGTGATCGTTGGGACATTCTGAGGAGTGGAGAGCTTGACTTCAGTGATAAACTCTCCGCCTCTCACTTCAAAGGTGATTTTCTTGATGATGCCACCCCACTGTTCCATGAAATAAACATGCATTGGTTTATTAGGTTAATTTCTGCTGACAAGTTCCACTTAAGTTGGCGGAGCAGCTCCAGGCTTATGTGAATTAAGTTAAGCCAAGGACATTAGTATTACAATTCTTTGATCAATGGGCTGTTGAATGCACGTATGAGTGGAACAAGATTTGCACATTTGAGACCATTTTTGCAGGGTAAAGCTCAAAAGGTAAAGCCATTGGTTACTGCCACAAACATATGGTAAGTACATATGGCCACTGAAGTCATTACACTTTCATACAGGCCGCAGGGCACAGGAGCCTCAGATACTGTTGAGTTCTATGGTAGCATGGGGAGGCATAGACTCCCTACACTTCCTTTTTCTCAGCCTGAACTATGCCAGGCAAGTTGCTCCTTTAAGTAATCCAAGGGCCACTCTCACACCAGCGGGTCTGGGTGCTCCAAGTCCAGCTGCAATCCTGGATTATAAATGCTTTTTTCATAGTACTGATGTTTACATAGCTCACCAGGGTACAACCTCTTAGAATTTTATTGTTTTGTGTTCATTAGAAGGTCTTCAAATTAGTAATTTCAATCTCTGATGAACATCAATGCATGACATATTGCACAAAGTGTAAAAGTAGAAAAATTAAGCATACATTTACTGCTTCCATAGGAATTTAGGGGGCTGATAACCTACATAGAAGTACAAGTTTTGCAGTTTTGGGACCATTCAGTTGTTTATTACAGTGAAAATGCGTCATTAAAAAAAAAAAATACAAAAATTCTTTCTAACATCTAATGTTTGCCAAGTGTCTTATGAACTACAAGACTTCTGGAACAATGTCCTTTGGATAAACACAAACAAAGTAGTAGATTGCATCGGATGTTCATCCACATTCATCAAACGTGCACTTGCTTTACCCTGGTAATTCTTCTTTTTTCCTTTTTTGTATCTTGATATTATGTTTGGCTTTTATCAGTTTGCCTAGTAAGATACCCCAAGGGCGTACCGCAGTCAATTACTCACTGGATTTACATCTAGTCACCTGAAAATGTACAGAAAAAAAGCCACGCCACAACCCAATCATGTGAGACACAATCCCCAGTTAAATACCTGTCCCAGCAGCGCAAATACTGAAAACGTTGGAAAATCTGATGAAACTGTGATAATGCCACCTTATCTCGACTAAATCTACCAAACTGTACATTGTCTATCCCAAATACTCTGGAATCTCTGACGCAAAGTACTTTATGTAAATCTTTTTCGGTTGTCAAAAATAATTTAAAAAAATGTTTTAAAGAAAAAAGTGCACTTGCTTTGTCTTCTGACTATGTATGGCTTCCCCATCATTTCAGAGAAGCGAATCTCACACAACTGTGTATCATGTGGGCTCTCAGGCTCTATTTGAAATACATCTCGAGAAATACAAAAGCAGCTGATATGTAGTCACGATAAAAAATGTTGATAAAAGTGAAAGGCTTGCCAACATAGGATTTATTTATAAACTATCAACAGATTGTGCTGGATGCTAAACAAATGAGACAAACTCTCAGAAAAAGTCTAAACATGCAGGACAAGATGTAAAGTTTTCATGTTAAGATGCAATCCTCCCTTACTACCTGGCAAGGTCTGGGAGAGATCCGTTTACATAGAAGCTCTATGCAAAGCAGGGCCGGTTGTAGACAAAGTGGGGCTCTCAGCAAAACTAAAAATGGGCTCACAAAATAAAACTATTTTATGAACAGTCACAGTCAGTAAGAGGGTCCCTTCATCCCTGTACAATGAGAACACTTTGTAGTTTACAAACAGTAGTAGGTAAGTATCTGTAGTATGGGGCCGTAGGATAATTTTATAGGTGATAGATATATGATAGGTAGATTGATGATAGAAGCTAAATATGAAAGAAGCCCCTGTCTTCTGTTCGATAGTACCTACAAACATGTTTGGTGTGTCATAGTAAAGATAAGAATGTCATCTTTCATATCCCATAAAGGTTACGGTTCAGACAATTAAAAAAAACTGGGTCTGTATCTGAAGCTAGCATTTCCAATTATGTCTTTAGCTGTCCGGTTCTGTAGCTCACATAGGAACAAGTCTGATGTAATGTTAAAAGATAAAATCTTTATCGTTAATATGATACAAAAAGCAAAATAGAACAGCAGATAGGGGCTTCTTAAGTAACACTACAACTGCAACCACTAAACTTGACTCATCTCGTGTGAAAATGAGATGAGAAGAGTCATATTTGCCTGACTTTGGGGGAGATTTTTTTGTTATAGGTAAACAGGTGGTATTTCACAGAAAAGAAAGGAAATTTCATTCCCTACCTGAGGGGAGTAGTAGTTTAGTGGGGTAAAACTTGATGACAGATTCCCATGAACACTGGGTTTGTCTGAACATCACGACAAAAATACTTAAAATGTGTGGCTTTTGGAGCAGCTTTCTTGCAGCAATAGTGTTGTGTCTTTTACACCTCACAACTTTTGCACATGTTGCAGGTTAAAATCCCTTAGCGTTGGTCAGTTTGCAGGTTAGGTTTCTGATTCAGTGTGAGGAAGATATTCAGTAGAATTTGAATCACCATTCTGGTTCTGTATACAGCAAATCAATGGGGGGTATAGAATTGGGCAGGCATCTTGTTGAACTTCAGATTTATTATGCTGCTTCCAATGCTTATTTTAGGTAGCACATGAGATGTTAATATCTGCAGTGTATTTGTGTGTCACACAAATTGTTGATTTTGACACAACTGGTATTTTCCTAAACCAGGAGGGGACTGGAAAGCATTTGAGTTATTGAGATATTCATATCCCAGAAAACTGACATATCTACAATGATAAATTCCGCCAATAACCATGTTACTATATCACTTAAAACAATAAGGCAGATTTACTTACCCGTCCCTGCGCGATCCCAGAGGTGTGTTCCCTGACGAGAATGCACAGCTATCGCGATTCACTACGAGCGTTTGCCGATATCCTGCATGTGTCGATTCCCCGATCAGGTCCACTGGAGTTCACCTTCTTCACGGTGTATGTAAGTGCTTGGCTTGTGGCACAATTTAAATGTTACATCCTTCGAATCCGTCGGATCATCCAACGGCGCCGATGGAACAAAATCCAACCACGTGTGACACAATCCCCGGCGCGCTCCCTGAAAAGTCTGGAAACCCGGATAAAATTGCACCAGCGGGACCCTTAGTAAATAAGCCCCACTGTGTCCAAGCATCATAAAAAGGAAGTTATTACTAAGTTATTTGTTATTTTAGTTACTGCTGACTTATTGTTATTTAAATACATCCCAAAATGTAATTTCCCACATAATAACTATGACACATGGTTATCAGTTCCACAGGAAAGCTCATGATTGAGGATGTGGACTTTAATATGTCTCCTTATCCAGTAGGTCACATAGCTTTGGGTAATAAAGCTCGCTGGCTATCATATGTAACATCATAAGTACAGTAATTATTCTCAGCAGGACTGGAATGGCAGGTAATAGTATCAAGCTGAAGATAATGTATCTAAAGATCTTGTTTTCCTGATAGGAGCATGTAAAGGTCATGGTAACAGTATGAGAGAGCGCCTGCGAACCTGACATAAATATTTGACATATTCTATGTGTAATAGATCAAATGCATATTTCTTTTCTATTAAATTTAGCAAAACAAGCAGAAAAGCATTCACCAAGTAGATTCATATTGTGAACGAGCGGTCTCCTGACATCGCTCCAATGTTATCTGCTGAGAACGGTCTCATACTGTTCAATCAATCTGCCATCATCACCCCTACCGGTAACACCCACTTGGCTAACTACTCAAAAGTTTCAGCAAGAATTATAAAAGTTAAAGCACAACACGGAAAACTACTTTTTCTGTACGGAGAAGTTTCTGGTTCTGGCTTATATTATAGTTGCGCTGCATCCATAGTAAAGGATTTGAACTTCGGTAATAACCTGCGACATATGTTAAGAGTATATAGGGAGGCCACCAAACTTATACAGGATAGTGATTTTTATTGGATACTTTTGGGAGATTTTACATTTTGATGAAAAATGTTTTGAATACTGTATATAAATAACATGTAAGGAGTCACACGGGTGGAGAATAGTAACGCTGAGATGTCCCCTTTTGTCTTGATCGATGTACTTTGTTTGCTGTGTGTCAGCAGCTCCTACTACTTGGCTGCCTTGTTGTGACATATAAAAGGACATATACTAGTAAAGGACATATACTCTCAGTTTAGTGATTGTAGATGTTTCCTAGTAGGAAGCTCATCATCCTCAGGGCTAGAGTTATAAAACTAATGCAAATTACCCTGGGCGCTGGGTTTTGTCACACATTGCGTTCTTGGACAGATCTAGGACCATTTTTGAACGCACTGAAAATGCATGCGTTTTTTGCGTGTTTACCATGTGTTTGGCTGCTTTGAATCCTGTATTAATATTTTCCCAGCTGCTTACACTTACACTTCCACAAATGAAGAAAAACAGATTCAAACTAGCCAAATGCATGGTAAACAAGAATGCACTGTTTAAAAGCACCCAAAGAGTTATAATAAAAGAAGTCCTGGGGAATGATTTAGAATTGGTGTTCCCTTCCTCAGAACGCCCCCTCTGCTGTGATTAACAGTCCTGTATGCAGGGATATACAGGCAGTCCCCGGGTTACATACAAGATACAAGGTTCTGTAGGTTTGTTCTTAAGTTGAGTTTGTATGTAAGTCGGAACTGTATACTTTATTATTGTAACCTCAGTCAAAATTTTTTTGGTCTCTGTGACAATTGTATTTTAAAAATGTTGGGTTGTCATAAGAACCAGGATTAACAATAAATCTTAATTGCAGACACCTCTGATAACTGTTACAGCTGTTTATTGTAGCCTAGGACTAAATAACAGCAAATTACCAAAATCCAGAGGTCCGTTTGTAACTAGGGGTCGTATGTAAGTCAGGTGTTCTTAAGTAGGGGACCGCCTGTACATGTAACTGGTTCCCCTGAAGTCTGGTGAATGTTGTCAATCACAGGGGAAGGGATATTCTGAGGTGGTGATTCAGTGCTGAGTAGAGATGAGCGAACATGCTCGTCCGAGCTTGATGCTCGTTCGAGCATTAGCGTACTCGAAACTGCTCGTTGCTCGGACGAATACTTCGCCCGCTCGAGAAAATGGCAGCTCCCGCCGTTTTGCTTTTTGGCGGCCAGAAACAGAGCCAATCACAAGCCAGGAGACTCTGCACTCCACCCAGCATGACGTGGTACCCTTACACGTCGATAGCAGTGGTTGGCTGGCCAGATCAGGTGACCCTGGGATAGACTAGCCGCTGGATAGCATTGTTTGGTTTTAAAAACTCAAAAACACAAAAAAAAAAAAAAAACAAAAAAAAGTTAAAAAAAAATTAAAGCTATAACTCTCATTTTAAATGTTTTAGATGCTATCTAGCTTCATTCTGTCACTCTGTCATGGCCATGCTGTTGCCCATAATTTTGGCATAATGGTGCGATTAAGCAGCCTCAGAGGCATCCATGCATGCCGCCCCTTCTGTTTCCTGTCCATTTCCGTGGTGTTTCCATCCTTTTCTGAGGTTCCCAGGTGTTTGGCCAAGCTTCCCTGTGCAGAGCCTTGGTCCCCTTAAAAATTGCTTGAGTCTCCCATTGACTTCAATGGGGCTCGTTATTTGAGATGAGCACTCGAGTATCGGAAAAAGTTTGACTCGAATAACGAGCACTCGAGCATTTTAGTGCTCGCTCATCTCTAACACATGGCCTGGTTCCTCATCCATCTTCTACAAGGAGGAAACCTGCCTCCATAGGAGAGTTAGAGGGGCGGATGTGTCCCCTTCTGTGGTCTCCCCTGGATCTATACATGGTGTCATCTTCTGGGGGAGGAGGAGGAAATGGACAGTCAGGCCAGTGAGGGGAGTGAATTCTCTCGAATAACGAGTACCCGAGCATTTTAGTGCTCGCTCATCTCTAGTTATGAGGATATAGAAGTTGAAGTGTTCAATGTGAATATTTCAGCCTATATTGCCAGAAGGGGAGGATACCCCTTTTTTTAGGAATAGAATTTAGGTATAGATACTTCTGCAGATACTGGTATGCAGAAGATAACTCCTGCTCATATGTAGAGTTAAAAGTGAAGTATAATTTACCAGATTAAATATCGTGCTGCTCGTTAAAACAGGTGATGCTGTTTTATACCAGTATAAAATATGAATAAGAATAAAAGATACACATATAGTAAATAAATAAAACTCCTAGTATATTATTTTCATATACAGGACTCAACAATGAGTATGTACATTATATGGATTAAAAATTGTTTGACATTGATGTCTTATTAATTGAACGTGCTATTTCATTTAAAATCACATAATTGGTCAAGGAGAATTAATAAGAATATATACCAAATCATGTATAAATCTTCAAACAATATATACAGTAGAAAAAGGAGAAAAAACTGACCGTGTCTCTGCGGACGATGTTATATGCCGGACGTGATAGATAGTTTGTCTAATTTGATGCTGTGGAGATGACTACTTTTATTTTAGTAGAGAATGATGTAGTAGGATTGTACTGACCTATTATTTGGATAGCCAGTGGGTAGCAAATGTTAGCGTGGTCCAGAGGTTTTTTATGTGTAGTCACGGTTGTCCTATTTGTCCTGATAGTTGGAAAGGATGGAGGGGGAGTAAGTGCCGAGGTACTGTGGGTAAGATACAGAGAAAGGAGGGTGGGATCTGGACTTACGTAGCAACGTGTCTATTTGAGTCGACAGCAGTGCGATGAATGGCTGTGCCGATCTCTGCTTGGATTTAAATAGCCCAACGAGGATCTGCGTCTGTGTGTTGGGGTAAGTTTCACTTATGTAGGTGCGCATGCGCCTTCTGTTAGCAGAACGGGTGATCGTATTCATGATGTCTAGTCCGGAGGAGAGCCTGGCTGCTCTTAAGTCCATTTCCCTCATTGCTCATTTCCCTATAATGTACAGAGGCGGAGCCATAATAAGGTAGGGGGAGTGAAGATTTAAATCTCCCTTTTGTATTGGTGAGCGATATATTGGTGATCGCTATAGGTGATTTTCTCTCAGGGTTTAAATATTAGAACTATTGATTGGAACTGAAATAGATAGTAGGGTACAGATTACAAATATCACTATATGGATGGATTTATAAATTGGTAAAGTGTAATATATTTGTGATAAAAGAATCAGGTGAGTACAGGAACAGAATTCATGCTGGTGACCTGATATAAAGAATCTGTGCCATTGTGTTTAATACTTTAAGCTGTTCTCAGTCTTCCTTAAGTTTTCTCCAGGGTCTCATTCAGACCATATGGACACATGATATTTAATTTAAATATCCAGAAGTTCTTTCTTCTAATAACAAAGTTGCTACCCACTGGCTATCCAAATAATAGGTCCGTACAATCCTACCACATCATTCTCTACTAAAATAAAAGTAGTTATCTCCATTTCTTTACCATCTATCTATCCCCACAGTATCAAATTAGACAAACTATCACCTCCGGCATATAACATCGTGCGCATAGACACGGTCAGTTTCTTCTTCTTTATATATAAATTGTTTGAAGTTTTATATGTGATTTGGCATTCCTATTAATTCTCCTTGAGCAATTATGTGATTTTAAGTGAAATAGCACGCTTATTTAATAAGACATCAATGTCAAACAATTTTTAATCCATATAATGTACATACTCATTGTTGAGTCCTGTGTATTTTTTATTCTTATTCATATTTTATACTGGTATTTCTCACTCCTATTGACACCACTACTAATCTACTAAATTCTTATGTCATATGATATTTATGTATATTATACTACACTTTTATATTGTGACTATCATATGTACATTATGCTTATACGTCATCTTTACGTATTTACAGAACATTATTTTGTACCTGACAAAGGGGGAAATCCACCCCGAAACGCGTTGTCCCAATCCATATGTTTAACCTGAACATATATGTTGACCAATAAAAGTTTGTTAGAAATTATCATGGCAATGTATTATGAGTTCTTAATATAAGTAATACTTGTTTTTCTAAGCATCTTTTAATGAGTAGCACATTATAGAAATATTACATTCTTAACTCTACATCTCTACTCTGCCACAACACACCATCAGGTCTGATGTGCCTCACCCCCCTTCCCCTGGATAAAGAACTTGTCTGCCAGTAGCTCTCCTCTTGCTACTGTTGTTTGACGGAAAGAAGTCAGTGTGTATCAGTGTGAGCTTATCCTGGAATGCAAGAATGGGGGTCGCTGCAGAGAGCAGAGGAGAGCTCAGAGTCTGACAAGGAGTCTTAAGATCCAGGGTCGGAAATCAGGGGCAAATGAAATTGTGTACACCAGAACTGATAGAGACAGGTTGGAATTATATCTGTGAAATGCTATATTTTTGTTAATAACAATGAATGAATTAGAAAATGTTTTATTTTGTTACCCTAAGTATATTTAAGAAACTTGTTTTCATGGGAATACCCCTTTAATAACATTTTCATTTCATGAAGGTAGCACATACATGGGACAGAGGGAAGGAAATAGTTGCAGATAATCAAGACAGCTTTAGAGTTGAGAGCCCCTCAATAATCAATATTGCTGAAGTCGCTCAAAAATTCACCTTGGTCCATTCCGTTATTTTTTTGCATTCCTTTCTAAGTTCCATTTACCAACTCTTTTAGATAGTACACTGGGACAT
>WNYA01002583.1:0-38000 GCA_019512145.1 Engystomops pustulosus | reverse complement strand
TGCAGGGATTTGTAGATGAAGGTTACGATGAGGGATGGCTGCCATAGGGCTATAAATGTCCTATTTGCACATGCCCTGTGCAAAAAAGACATCTACGTATAAATGTCTTGACAGTGACTACGCTATAGTGAGCTACAGTGAAACGGCTATAATTCCTGAACCCTGGCACATAGAAACATTTTTTTTTCTTCTATACAGAAGAATCCCCTTTAATATGATGAATTGTGTATGAATGTTTAACAGAACTGGGGATATCAACCCTTAAAGTTGTACTAAAAAATTATTTTTATGTATAGCTTTGTATTCCCAATTGTAATTTTATGAGCGAATATCTCCGGTTCCCTTAAAGGGAACCTGTCACCAGGGACCTTCTTTTCACTAACGACAGGTTGCAGAAGCCTATCACACCTCCAGTGCAAAAATGCTTCTCTGCATTTTATGAGCATTTGCTTTACAATATAATTGTGTGTTAGAACTTACCTTGCACCCTGACAAAATCCTGGGGTAGTCACATGGGTTGGGCTTTGGTTTGGATGAATTTCAAAAAACAACACATGACTTGTCTGTGTTACTCACTCCTCAGATCTCAGTCCCCACCTTAGTTATCCTGTATCACTCCTCCCTCCCCCACTGGTGTCAGCTCACCAAGCTGTGACATCTGTGAAGGAGCATGAGAGAGGACCTCTACAGTAGCTAAATGATGGGGGCATTTCAGTCACATGTTGTTTTTTGAAATGCATGCAAACCAAAGCCCAACCCCTTGTGACTACCCCAGGAATGTATTAAATAAATTATTTTACAAAGATAAGTATTTACATCTCTTTTGTTTAAAGTTCAGTTACGTGTGAACTTAGTTAACACACCTTAGGTAATGTGAATTAGTGATCCATCTGTATCAAACGCATACACACAGTAAGGATGGCATTTGCTACTTGGTGTCAGGATACGGCATCTCTGGATCCTACTAGCCGACACCTGGGACTGGAATCTAAGTGGCACCTGGTCTTCACCAGAGCCTGCCGCAAAGCGGGATGTTGCGACTAGCCCGAGTGGCAGCCAAGGGGTCTGGGCAGGCGGCAGAGATGCAAGGTCAAGTCCAATCCAGGGTCAGCAATGGGAGGTCCTGGCAGAAGGGAAAAGGAACACAGGAACAGACTGGAACACACAGGATCACGAGTACAGGAACATACAGGAGCATGGGAGGAGGAATGTTGGAACACAGTAACAGGAAAAACCAGGAACACAGGAATATTCAGGAATATTGCAGGGGAGCTTTCTCGAAGGCACATGCTCAAACATCTGGCAGGGTGTGCAGGGAGAGGCAGATTTATATAATAGAAAGAATGTCAGTGCTCTACTCAGTATCAAAGACTGTCGGCATTCAATCTCACTACCTCTTTTGGGGTTAAAGACTCGAGGATCCCCTCGGCTGCACACTTCTCCCTGTGTTGTATTCCACCTCTTATCCCAACGTGAACCCCGTTACACTTCGTGCTTGTGGTGCACTGCTGATCCTAATAAGAAGGCAACGGGTAGATAGGGCCGATAACCGAGATATTGAATATACTCCCAGAGTCATGGTTAAAAATGCATGAAATAAATGTTTAAAACACCAAACACCACCCAAGAGGCAGATTTATATAGAATTCTGGGAAATGGCCAGCACCAATTAACGGTGCGCTGGCTTTTTTAATTTTAGGAAGTCAGCACCCGTGACACTTGGAACATTGTTAGAAAAAACTAAAACTGAGAAAGAAAGTATTTGGCTCTAGAAATGCATTTTGTATTGAATAAATAATGGTAAGTACTTCATTCTGATCTTGATTTGTCTAGGGTTTACCTGGGAGAGTTCTCTATGTTCCAAGCAAGCATTCTCTCTCACTAGTCATTGACTAGGTGGTCCACAGGAGATACAGCAGCCTGTTTTACATCCTAAATAGTATTGTTAAATGAAGAACAACTTAATTTAAGCTTGCCAATACACATTTAAATTACGTCTTCCCTGACTATATTACTATATGGTATGCTGTCCCCTCTTTACGTACAAGCAAATGATCAGATCTACTGCATCTAAAGACCTTTTTCATAAGATAACGTTAACATATTTTTGGACATCCAAATATGAAAAGTGAAAGACAACCACACCGTAGATGGTAAGTTCATTTTATATATGCCTATATATACACCTTGCAAACTGCACTTAGAGGGAACCTGTCACCTGGGAACTCATTTTCAGTTAATACAGGTTACATAAGCCCATCATAGCTGCATTTTAAATATGTCCTCTTGCCATTTCTAAGCATTTGAATTAAAATATAATTTTTTGATAACTTACCTGGCACCTTGACAGAATCATCTGTGTAGTCCCAGGAGTTGGGCTTTAGTTTGGATGCATTTCAAAAAACAACATGTGACTTGTCTTTGCTGCAGACTGCTCTGCTCTCAGGACCCACCTATGTGCTCCTGTACAGCTTCTCCCTTCTGCTCCTTCACAGAGGTCACAGCCTGGTGAGCTGACATCAGTGGGGGAGGGAGGAGCAGCACAGGAACACAAAGGTGGGGGCTGAGAGCTGAGCAGGCACATGCTGTTTTTTGAAGCTCATGCAAACCAAAGCCCAACCCCTGGGACTACACAGAGGATTCTATCAGGGTGCAAGGTAAGTTATAACACACAATTATATTGTAATGCAAATGCTTAGAGAAGGCAGAAAGTCAGATGTACAATGCAGGTTTGATGGGCTTCTGCAACTTATCTTTAGTGAAAATGAAGTCTCTGGTGACAGGTTACTTTAACCATTTTGGGCATATAATAAAAAATGTATCAGTATTGTTAAATCTACCCTATATCTATCTCATATTCAACTTTTATGTAGGTAAAACTATTAAAATTGCAGTAAAGCAGACAAAAGTCCATCTTATTGGGGCCAGACACTTTTTAACATTTATTTTTCCAAAGACAATTTATGACCTATTTGCAGGAAGGGTGGGTGTTCCTTAAGGTCTAGATTACAGGCATCTCCAGGTTCCTTACGAGAATAAAGCAGCAGCTAAGCATGAACAGGCCCCCTTTCTCTAATCAATATTTAACTGCTGAAGAAAAGCTGACAAAAACATTTAGTTTATCTACAGATTCCAAATCCTGTTAAAAGGCTGCTGCTATATTTTCACATGGAACTCTGGTACCCACAGCTTTGTGTTTACTAGTAGTCGCAATAAAGTTGTATAGAAATAAACAAACCCTAATGCACCATTCTAACAATTTTTTTTTATAAATCAGTAGTTCTTGGGATATAGAACCGCTTTCCCTATTATCTTTGTGATTTATACCCAGCTGTGTATTTGCTGTCGATATCTCTGGATACAGATGTCTCCTACTATGAATAGTGAGGTTCAAGATCTCCCTAGTTCCCTATCAGTCCCCCCAACCCAGTCTGTATTTCTACAGAACCTTCTCGGTTTCTCTCTGGGTGGAATACATTTTTAACCTTTATGATAAAAGCACAGTAGACTTTGTATACAATGTTGCCATACAATGGGGGGGGGGGAACTTAACCCCTTCAAGACCAAGTTTTTTACTTTTAGGGTTTTCACTCTCCTCCCCCCACAAGTCATAAGTTTTTTGGGTTTTTTTGTTTACGAAGCTGTTTGAGAGCTTGCTATATGCAAGACAATTTTTATTTTATAGTGGCACCATTTAATATTCTATACCATGAACTAGGAAGCTGGCAAAAAAAACACAGTTGAGCCAATGCTGCTTTATTTTTGTGGCTTTCAATTGACAATCAATATGACACCTCTCTATTATTCTATGATCACAGTGATAACAAATCTATATGATTTAGTAATGTCTCAATATGTTTAAAAATATCAAAAACCTTAAAAAAGTATGCCATGACCATCATAACTTTTCATACTTCATGGAGTAAGGTGTCAGGATGGGATGATGTTTTCATTGTAACCATTTTGAAAACTTCATGACCTTTTGTCACTTTTCATCCAAATTTTTATTGGAGGTAAAAGTGGTGATTTGGACATTTAGTAGCTATTTTCCATTACAGGGTTCACCAAAGTTAATATTTGTTTTTATATTTTAAAATATTTTGGGACGGACATATATACTGAACCCCTCCATCTTCCCAATAAACACATTTGGAGACTTGAAGACTTGAATGCCTAATGCCCCTTAAAGAACTACATCCATTTTAATAGAATAAATTTTGGCTTCCGACAGATGCCACTAGAGATCAGCCTTTGTAGGGACTTATCTACATTGAACTCAATGATCTACACTGTACAGGCGACTAAAGAATATTTCTTTGTGTTTTATCTAATATATATTATTGTGAACAGGACCTTCTGTAGACTTGTGGACCAGCAAACAGTGAAATGTAGGCAGTGGTAAAACTTAAATTTGTCCAGGATTTATTTGGATTGGATTCCAGTTAAAGGAACATAGGAGCTACATGACTGAAACCAGACTGAAGGGAGATGCCTTCCATCAAACACTTTACATAGTAATTATTTACATATCCCCTTTGCCCAAAGCCGTTGGACTTGCCACCTTCAGCCACCAAGTAATGTATTCTAGATAATAAATCAGCATTTACATTTAATTTACCAGGCTGGAGTTCTACAATAAAATCAAAGTCCTGTAATGACAGGAACTACCATGTTACCCTAGCATTATTTTCATTGTTTTGACTCCACCTCAACGGAGCATGATCTATGGCAAGCCTAAACATTTATGTTTATAAGATAATGGGGTACATTTACTTATCCCGTCCCTGCGCGATCCCCAATCCGGAATGTCCGACAAGGATGATTCACTACCAGCGTGCTTCCGATATCCTGCATGTGTCGCTTCCCCGATCAGTCCGCCAGAGTTCACCTTCTTCTTCCCGATGTATATAAGTGCTTGGCTTGCGACACAATTTTAAATGTTAAATCCTGCTCGTTGTCCGAATCCGTTGGATTGCTGGATCTGGCCCACCCCCCAATTTGTGCTGCGTGAAAGCCGGCGCCATTGCGACACAATCCGATCGCGTGCGACACAATCCCCAGTGCGATCACCAAAAAAGTAGGGAAACTCGACAAAAATCGGCCGCAGGACCCTTAGTAAATAAGTTCCAATATCTCAAACAGTTTAAGGCCCATTTGATCGCGAGACAATCTTTTATTACAATGGAGTAAAGGTTGCTCATCTCTATTAATCCTGAGACATGACGGCACCCAGTTCAAATTGAAACTTGAAAGTATCTCCCTACAAATTACCCCAATAATTTTGCCTGTTCCATGCCTATGGCACACCTCTGGGTTGGCAGTAAAACCTTTCTCTCTAAGGCAGTGGTGGCGAACCTATGGCACGGGTGCCAGAGGCGGCACTCAGAGCCCTTTCTGTGGGCACCCGGGCCATTACTCCAGCACACCAGACAGGACTCAAAGAATCTTCCTGCAGTTCCAAGCAACTTAAAAGATGCTGCTTTCAGTCATATTTTGATACTTATTTCGCTACTTGGGACTGTAGGAAAAGGGAGAATGAGTAGACCGGGCCGAATTATCTCTGGAGGACCTCCTGCTGGCCCCACGATTCAGTACAGAGGGAAACTGGAAAGAAGCTACAATGATGAAACTTTTGCATCTTTTTACTGTGTTGCTGTCCTCAGGAGGCAAATACGATTGAAAGTTGTTGAACAGGGAGCAATAAGTTACTGCTATAATTTTTGGATAAATAAAGGGGGTTTTGGGTTGCAGTTTGGGCACTCGTACGCTAAAAGGTTCGCCAACACTGCTCTAAGGGAATCAAGAACAGCCTGAACTCAACTTAAATGAAATCTCCAGTTCAGACTGAAAATGACAATTTCATCCAGGTAAGATGCCACATTCTGTTTGTGATGAATTATGATTTCATCCATTGCCCTTTGAAATGTGAAAGGGGCACCTTTTAACCCAAGTGGCATCCTAACATACGGAAACCATCCCTCAGGAGTACAAAGGGCAGTTTTTTGTGCCTCCTTTGCCAGATGTATCTGCCAGTACCCTTTCATTAGGTTCAAAGTTGTTAGCTCAACTCGTCTACTCTGGGCATAGGGTAGGCATCAACTTCATTAAGTTTCTGGAAAGCATTGAAGAACAACCAGGTTCCATATTGTTTTGGAACCAATACAATGAGACTGGACCAATCACATTTGGATTTTTCAATCTCCCCCAAATTCAACATTCTTCCGACCTCTTCTGAAACTACCTGTCAACGGCCCTTTGGTATTCTTTGCAGGTTTTATCCTTACTCTTATGTGTGGCTCAGAAACGATATCATGTTCAGTAGAAGTACTGCAAGTCACTCCATTTAGAGTATATAGGGTGCTCAAGTAGGGCAACCAGTCCATAGATAAATTAAACAAAAACTCAGCACTCCTGCACCCCTGCAGTCCATGTCTGATGAAGGTCTTGGTTAAGACCGAAAAGTTATGTACATTTACTTTTTGGATTGCTTTTCACTTAATAAATTTCCAGATATCATGTTCACTGGTTCAGTGATTTCCGTGCACCCTGGCAAGTTACACAACAATGTACAAGAAATTTTCACCTTATTATACTCTGTTTTAGTATCTAAGGAAGAACAACCCATTGCTATAAGTGACTCCCTTTCCTTCCATGGCTTGATCAGGTTCACATGATACAGTTGTATGGCTTTCCTTTTACTGGGCTGATGTATATTGTAATTTACTTCACCAACTTTCTCCGAAATAGAATTTACTTTCAACAGCGGGTACCAGGATAAGGACACGGTCACCTGGCTTGAATTCTTTAATTCCAGCAGACCAATTTTATACCCTACACTGTTCTTCTTGAGAGGTCTATATGTACTCTTTAACTATTGCCATTACTCAGCAAATTATTTTGAGGGATTTGGATTTGGAAGCTGTCTCTAGGTCCAATGGTTTCTTTCCTTCTGCAACACATCTCCACTCTCCTACAGACTTTAAATGCCTCTTACTGGATGCAGCCTTAGCATTGAAGTTAAACTCAGGCAGGAGGTTCTAAGCTACAATATATATCTCCACCAGGCTTATCAGGGTGTCTGAATTCTCAGGACCTCCCTGGGCAACCCAGCGCTGCACTGGCACAGGAAGAGCACAGACATAGATATCCATCACAATCCTTTTCCACCATATGCTCTGTTGTAGAGTACCCTGGTTGTATCCACTTCTGCACCAAGTGGAAGTGATCAAACAGTTGTGACCTTGAATGTTTCTCCTCGCAAAATGTCCATTGCTGTGTTTGCTGTGAAAATGCAGTGAAATTGGTGAAAAAATGCTTTCGCGCAGTTATCTTGTGTACTTGGATTTTACTGTGCACTCCAAATGACATGCCTACTTTATTCTTTGGCTCAGTACAATCACGAGGATATCAAATTTATATAGGTTTTATAATGCTTTCATACATTTACAAAAATTAAAATCTCCTTTAAAAAAAGAAAATCTTCATTTTGTCATGTTCTGGCACTAGTAACTATTTATACTTCAGTGTATAGAGCTATTTGTGGTGTCATTTTCTGTGACTTTTGATGAAGTTTTCAATGCTACCATTTTTCGGACGGTAAGGCCTTTTGATCGCTTTGTATTTAATTTTTTAAATATTTTTCAAAATAGCAAAAAAGTGGCCTTTTCGACATTGTGTGCTATTTTCTGTTATGGGGTTAAACACTGGGAATAAATATTATTATAGTTTGATAAATCTGCCATTTTGTGACTTGTGATCCCTGACATGTTTATGATTTTTATAGTTTATTTATATTTATATCTGTTCTAGGGAATTTTTTTTTTAATTACATTTTTGAAACTTTTTTTTTATTACGACAGTATGACAGTGTATAAAGATTTTACACATCATGTGTTACAATGTGCGATTTGGAAAAAAGAGAGAGCCTCGGGTCTTTGTGTCATAGCAATATGCAGTAAACACTTACCAGTAATGGAGAGGGCTCAGCCTGTGAGCCCTCTCCAACTACTCACAGCCAAAATGTGACATACAGAAAGTTCACACGTTAGTAACGGGTTAAAGAAAGTTCAATAACAGGAACAGCATGAAACAACCAAAAATGTCCTTAACTTCAGGATTTTAGCATAAACAGAAATTCCAAATAATGTTTCTCAACAGAACTTTTTAGGTTTGCAAAGAAAGAAAAAAGCAAAAAAATGGGGGGGCGCTCAAGGTGTAGGTTAATTCAAGGTATTAGTTCTATGGTAAGTGCGAGTGGACGCTCACCTTTTTGTGTCTTGCAGGTGGCACAACATGCTTCAAAGCCTTAATAGTCTTTTCTTGGGTGGATAGCTGCCTGATGGAGTGACTCAGTTTAGTGCCGACAAAGGATACATAAAGGGTTGGTGGTCCAGTATTGGCATCTTAGTTTTTTCTCTCTCGTAGGTCCTCAAGGATTAGCGGTGATACCACATATTTATAAACACTTATTTCTTGTGTTTTGAAAGAATTGGCCACCATACCATGGATGTTTAAAAACATATATAAAATCCATAACAAAACATGTTTCGAATCCGGAACAGATTCTTCTTCAGTTTCAGGGTGTTACCCACAGTTGGACATATTTAAAATTTTTGTATTGGTGTGAATCCACCAGGGGATAACCGAATCATCGATGGCTCCAAGGTTACCGGGGGCTGCCAAGTCATCGATATCCCGGGTGACCGGGGGCTGCCAAGTCATCGATATCCCGGGTGACCAGACAATAGATCGTCACGAAAAATATTTAATACAAAATAATAATATAAAATCTATAAAAAATATATGCTCACTAAGTCAAGTAACATCATTATATCATAAAACATATATAACAAATATGTGGAACCGATCTCTTGTAGAACCGATTGAAAAACTACCAAAATGATTAAACTTGTTTCGGTGGGAAGCCTACATGGACCAAACTACCTTTGTCAATCATAAAACTACACAGCATCCCTATCCTTGTGTTGTTTAGGAACACTAGGTGCTAATCTCTCTTTTAGAGTCTTGGCTCCCTGTATTTGAACTGTGGTGTTGTGGATATAACTTTTTCAAAATAGGGATCGCTCATTAGAATGTGCCAGTGCTTCTTCAGGACTGTTTCAATCCTCTTATGGTTATTTTTGTATGTAGTGAAGAATCTAATATTGCTACTACTTTTATCTTTTTACTGTTTTTCTTTTTTGTCTGTAGGCAATCCTGTTGTGAGTGTTGTCCTTCTCTTAGATTTGCATCTTTTACAATCTCCTTTGGGTACCCTTTAGTCAGGAAACATTCCTCGATTATTTTTGCTTGTTTTCTGTACGTAGCTGTGGAATTGGGAATAGGGAATATTTGTAAGCCAATTCTTATGGTGATTACTTGAGGAATTCAGGTAACTGTTACTATCTTCCAATTTAAAGAAGGTTTCATTAATAATACTATTATTATACTATATGTCCAATTACCAAATCGAGAAATTCAATTTCCTCTTTTTGCATATTCAGCGTAAACTTGATACCCCACTCATTGTTGTTAACCCTTTTACTATATTACTATACTTTTATATTACTATAAAAAAAACAGTCACATCCATTGTGACCAACTAGTAATGTTGTTCCCATTTTATTTTTTGAAGTGATGTGATAATATACCCTGAATCCCTTACATAACTGGGTAATTTTACTACATATGGTTGTAAGAATAAATCCATATAATGTGAAATTTAACTAGTTAAACTATTTACGTTTAAAATAAAATGGTGACTGGAGAGTTGTGCCGGATGCTTTTGAATCTTAGTGAGATGGTGGTTTTGTTGGGTTCAACAATAGAAATAAATTTTTTCTTTTTTTTTTATTGAGAAGCCCCTTTTCATATCTTTTCTTAATCATAAGATTGATGGCTTTCATGGTGCTTGGGAAGGGGTCCATACTCATTTTCATAAATTAGTTTGAATCAGATTGTATATGTAAGGCCTCTTTTTTATAATCCTCCCAATTCTGTATTACTATGCCGCCACCTTTGTCGGCTGCTCTGATAATTATATTTTCATTATGCTATAGATCCTTTAGGGCACTTTGTTCTAATCTGATGAGATTTTTTTAGTTTTTTTCATATGCTTTTTCTTGATATTATTCCTTATTATTCATGAATGTTTTAGGTTAGCAGCCTAAAGTGGTCTCCACTCAGACCAGTACACACACAAGTTGCCTTGCCCTGGCCATGTGCTTCTCAACAGTCTCTCTCTCACCTGGAGCTCTAGGTTCGGGGAAATAATCTGGAGTGGAGCCTGGGAGGGACATACAACTGTAGGATTCCAGTTAAAGGACCATAAGACCAACATTACTGAAACCAAATGCCAGAGGATGCGTTCACACTAGTTTTCAAAGCCAAAATCAGAAGTGGATTATGATGAATGAGAACATATTATTGAGGGAAAATGTTCTTCCTTTTTTTCACTCTACTCCTGATTTGGGCATTTGAAAATATATATGAAAAAGGCAGCACTCGAAGGATGTAAAGTGATTAAATAGATTTATTTCATATTAGCAGCAGCTATACATATGGCAAAATACCACCTTACCGCAGTTTCTTATAGTTTCAATACTATCCTCAAAAAATGGACACTATCAAATTATTGCAATGTTATTTGCTTATGAAGTATTGATTTATCAGCAGAGCACTGGGCTGTAAACATTTTACCACACAGGCACTTTGAATTGTAGTTTGTAAATAATTATACAAAATCCTTTTAGTTTATACAGTGCAGTAAACATTAGTACATTAGCTTAATAATCAGCAATTTTAATAGTCTCTGTATTTACTAATACAGTAAATCCAGAAATGAATATAGTGTATAGAAGAAAAACACATTGCCTTCTCTTGCTTTTTCTTATATGGGGTAAATATACATTGTGTAATGAGATACTACACCATATAATCTACTGTGTATAAGTACTGGGTGTTAAAGAGCAAAAATAATAAACAAGGAATGAGCACATGAATCATTAATGTTTCTACATTTTCAGTTCTGGATACAGTTTGTTAGAGTGACACAGAAACCTGTGCTATGAATACAAATCAGCTGAGAGCAAAAGCTACTGTATTACTGTGTTAGGAGACAGAATGAAGAACACAGCTTTATAAAGGCTCTTTACATGGTTCATATTGTTACCATGGCACCCAGTCAATATGATTTGATGCAAGTGGCCTAGTCTCTGAATTCTAAAAGGAATTAGTGCACTCAGAATAGAGAAAGGGAGCAAATTGACCAACTGCACAATGAATGTGTGATTGCCTTGAATATAATAGTTGGTTACATAAACACATTTTACTTTTGGATGGATACTTTTTGATAGTAGCACTTAGAATTCTCATTGTTTGTTCACAGCTATTTAGTTCATAGCTAAATTGCTTTTCTAATGTGTAGCTTCAATGTATTACATTATAGAATATTTATGACTCGCCTTTTTATGGTCACTGTGGATTTATAATTTAGCACATGAGGATAAAGTTAGCTTGCAACAGATGACTAAAATAAAATGAATGTTCCAAATAAAAAAGGAGGATTTTAATTTGTGATCATAAAAACAGTACATTTTAAATTAGGACTATACAGATGGAGCAGTAATGTGCTATTGTGTTTGGGCAGTTAATACATTGGCTGAATAAAATAGAATATAGTAGAAAGTAATTTACACATTTTTCATTCACTATTTTTCTTTAAAAAAAGAGTCTGTTCAGGTCCAAATCTATCAGTCCTAACCAATGTTACTCCAATTGTCCTTGTATTTTTACATATACTCTCTAAACTCTAAAACACAGATTTTTTTCAGAAATAGGTCCTATATGGTTCTATTAACTTTTTGTGATTTTTAAAAATTTTTTTATACCTGTCCTCCTTCCCTGCATTCTGGGATGAATAACAGCAGTAGTTAGCCACCATTTTAATGGCAGTTTTCTACAAACCCGATGGTGCTTTACACGTGTCTCCTTCGGCTTGTTTTTCCACAGCTTTCTCATTGCTGTTTGTGGTCTCCATCTAACTTGTTGCTTTTTCCAGTGCACGTTATTGTGCAGTATATTAAATATTCAAAACTTTGAGGAAGTCTTCATGAAAGAAAGTTAACGGACAGTCCCTTATCCAATTCTGTGCTTTATTGCTTATACTGTGACAATGTACAGAGTTGCTGTTCTTTCCATAGCTGCTATACCTACTATATCTAATATATAAAGCTGGAGGTATGTGTGTGGGTGTGTATGTATGTCCACTATAGGAATCTATACCGCACCGTTTACAATCACCAAATTGAATCGCTCTATGTGACTCAGGGAATGTCGTAGACTCAGTTTTGAGCCAAAATCTTTAACCCAAGCTTTCCAAAATTCACTCATTGACCACCATTTACAGGAGCCATTGTCTGCTGCTGCTGTGGCAGTTGGAAGCTGGGCCGCAATTGGCTGTTGTTCTTCCAAAGGTCATTAATAGGAACTCTGAGCTGTGATTGGTTACTACAGGCAATGAGTAGTAGACAACTTTTGTGTGAGGTAAGATGGATACAGAGATAGGGGCAGAATTATCAGAAATGTCTGAGGAATAACTGTTCCAGTTACCCATGGAAACAAATCAGACATCAGCTGAGCATCAGAGACGGGCAGAAATGAGAGCATCAGAAATGGACAGTTGCTGTAATGAGTGCATCAGGGACATTCAGTAACTGGAATGAGAGCATCAGACATGGACAGTTGCTGGAATGAGAGTGTCAGGAACGGACAGTCACTGGAATGAGAGTGTCAAGGACAGACAAACGCTGGAATGAGAGTGTCAGACACAGACAGTCGCTAGAATGAGTGTGTCAGGGACGGACAGTCACTGGAATGAGAGTGTCAGAAAAGATGTATGGAAACATCTGCAATGTGTTCTTCACACATATTGTTCTTCACATACTATTGTGAAGAACACCGTTCGGCACTCGTGTCTTCGGATAAGTTAGCAGATGTACGGAAATATCTGCTATGTGTTCTTCAGTGTTCTTTCAATGTGTTCTTTCAGTGAAAACATCTACAAACATCTGCAATGTGTTCTTCAGTGTTCTTTCAATGTGTTCTTTCAGTGAAAAATGCTCAAGTCTCCCATTGACTTCAATGGGGTACGTTATTCGATACGAGCACTTGAGCATCGGGAAAAGTTCAACTCGAGTAACGAGCACTCAAGCATTTTAGTGCTCGCTCATCTCTAATCACCACCCATTATGCATTAGCATTATATTGCATTGGACCACTCATGCACCATAATACTAAAATATCCTGTACTATCGTACCAATGGCAAAGGCATACTAGAGACAGGTACTTGTACAAGTATTCAGACTCCTTTAAATGTGATGTTTCCTGTAGCCATAGTGATGCCCCAGTAGCTAGTATGCACACTGATGCCCCCAGTAGTCACATTGATGCCTCTAGTAGCTAGTAATCTTAGTGATAACCACAATAATGTTCCCAGTAGCAAGTGGCCACAGGGATTCCCCAACGTAGCCAGTACAGGGGGGGGGCTATTCAAAATGAATGCAAGAGATCAGGCTTATATCAGAATACTCATCAACAAAAAAGGTCTGGATTGTGGTCTGCAAATTATTATCTAGAAAGATAAAAGACAGGGCAATAACTTTATTATTGTAAAACCTTAGTCTGAAGGTAACAACAACATCAATGTGTGTGAAAAAAAGGCACAACATGCCTCACATTTTGAAGGCACTCAAAATAACATATTATCATGATTGGTAATAGAAGTAACTGGATTGTGAACATGCCTATGATAGTAGTGTCATTCTTCCACTTGATCACCAGACGTTTCTTACATTGTTATTTCTTGCAGTTGCAAAGACATGTTTGGAGAAAAAGGTCAGTTAATGGATGTTATCACTGAGAAGTTTCAAATGAATAATAGTTGTGAAAGACCAGGAAATGTTGGAGAGCCATCAAATAGGTAAGCCTTACACAGTCCATAATGAGAACATATACCTAAATTGATTTCGGATGCAGGATGTAAAGAATGCATTTTATTTCCAAACCCCAAAAACACTTCTAATCAAGCTAAGAAAATAGATGTTTTTCTCACAGAATCTTACAGAGTGTAGCTACATTCACATTGTTTGTTTGCCATACTGTAGCACAGCAGGCACACGTCAGCATCGGGGAGAAGAACATTGACATGTATGGGGGACATATATACGCCGTATATATATATGTCAGCCATATGTACGTCCACAATACATTCATGTGAATGTAGCCTATGTCTTATATGCTGCTTTACCAACAACTTCGTATCTGGTGAAACAAAAATATTATCTATGTTACCTTTGGGTTATTTGGAAGAAGAGAATTTTATAGCAAAGACATGTGGACAGTGTGAAGGAAGAGCTTTGGTACCAGATTTAGAAAAAATATATGCAAAGACATTAATATCTGTTGGTAAAGCAATTTTTTAGCAGTTACACCAGGTTATCAAGACTACTCTCTAGACCAATTTGCATGAGGTCAAGTCTACCACTGTGTTGTGCTGCTCCAAACAAGGATGACCTCAGATAGGAGATTTTTCTTGAAACATGAGGAACCATTCTTCCAGTGACCTGAGACTACCAGGAGAGTAACAGTTGCTGTACCATAACAGATAGACCCAGCACCTAAAGGAGTGTTATCAATGGCTGGAGCTTTAGGGGACTAGACAGTGACTCAAATGACAATTTCTATCTGCAGTCAAAATCAGCATACAAGAAATTGGCTGAACTGTTTCTAAAAAAGGCTTGATGAACAGCCAACCTCTTGTTAAAGAATACTGGATATGGTAAATAGATTTTTCCAGCTATGGTGAAAAATACCTGATCTCCTATCTGGCCTTCCCCAACATCATCTATTGTAGTTTTTGTACTATACTATATATCTATAGTCTATATATCTAAAATGGGATTGAGAAATATGCCTCTGGTTCTACAGAAATATAAGACAAACTGTAAACAGTGCTGAGTCATTGCTCCTTACCAGTTTAGTGTAGGGACCTGCTTTAGCAAATAGGACTGAGTAATGGATGTCCTGTAAGACAAAGATGACCTGCAAAGGAAGTCTCCTGGAGTTCATTCCCCTTTCTGACCCATATCTGTGACCTCTAACCTCGTGAAACCAGTTCTATTTAGAGGAATATTTAAATGATGACTTCTATTCCCAGCACAACACATTTAAATTATTCCTTTTCGAGATCAAGTGCCCAAAATGTGACGCAAAACCCATCAACTTTTCCCAAAGTGTCAACATGGCAGTAACATAAGTGCCTGAGTGCCCTAATAATGTTCAAAGACGGTAGGCCCCCTGAACAGGAAGAATCGAGGGGGGCCTGGAGCGAGTTCTCTAATAGCTCTAAATCAACCCTACTCTAAATCAAACCTTCTCACTATTCCTACAGTGCAAGGCAGCCTCAGATGGGTCTCTTTAAAATAACGCAGACTGTCTGAGACTGCAGGTTGCTGTGTCTGGCAAAATCTGTGCTTGGGTTCACCACCACTGCTATAGGTAGTGGTTGTAATATTGGTGGCTTTTGAGAAGTAGAAGCAGTAGTGATAGTAATAGTAAAGGTAATGGCAGCAGTCATGAAGCATACTGCAGATTGAAAAAATAGCTAAGAGGTTTTTACCAGCTGATATTAGCCTATTTTTTATTTCAATAAAGGAACAGTCTTGTCTAAAGTGTTTTATAGTTAAGCTTACTTCCAGTTCTTAGTCATATTATTCCTGCCTTCTTTACTGAACAATGAGCAGATTCCAACAATTCAAGAATCTTTTCATAAGCAAATTGAGGAGACTCACTTGTTTATTAAGTGCAGTGATTATTTTTTTTAATCCAGTTGAGGTCAAATGTCCATGAGAACCAATTGTATGGATCATGGAGTGTCAGAAATATAATCTCTGGACATTTCATGAGAGACAATTCAATCTTGATCTTGAGAGACAGGAGAAAAGAAAGGGCTTGGTTGTCACTGCATTCTTTATATTATATGCTGTTGTATAGTCTACTTAAAGTCAAAGAGAAGAATTGTAGACAGATAAGAGGCCAAGAAGTCCTGACAAAGCACAACATGTGATTTGACAGTATATGTTCTTTTAAGCATTTAAACTTTTTTCAAAGTTTATCTTTTTATTAATTAATTGGAGCGTAAGTTGCTCATAAATATGGCAATTCTTCCTCACAAAATGTTTCATTTAAGATAAATTTTACACATTAGAGGTACAAATGTAGTAAGGTGTTATAAGCAGTATGCATATAATAAAGTATAATGGAAAATATGATTTTCTATCCTACATCCAAATATGTTTGTATTTCCACATTTGATTCAATAGCACACATGTTTTTTGTAGCATATGGATAATGGATGGTAGGGCTCCAAAGTAGGCTAAAGATATACCCAATATGCTGCAGTGTTTGGACCTTATGAGGGAAACACAAGTTTGTATATCCTTAGCAGTAGAAAAAAAAGAACATATAACATTTGGCAAGTGACCATGCAAATTTATTAGTTTATGATTTTACTACTCCCAGTATGACACATGCACTGAAGCTTTCATAACAATAGGGAAAGGTATAGTGAATCCTAACAGAAAAACCCCCAAACAGTTCCTGCTTATTTGATGACTGCCCAAAATGATGGTCTCTAACTGGGTGAGATTTACAACAGTTAGTAAGGTGAAAGGAAAGTAGCAAAGGAAAACAATAAGAATCAGCAAGCCAAATTAAAACCAAAAAAGAACATACCAATGAATACTAGAAGTATACATAATGCCAAAACCATAAATTACAAGGAGTTGTCAGGAAACAAGTCAGACAGTATTGCTGGACAGTATTTAAATTAATAAGGGTGATACTAAAGTAATGTTTAGTAGTCCCCTGCCCTATCTTGGTAATGGGGAATTTTAATATTACTATGGACACAGAGTTGGACAGAATGAGGCTCATTTACTAAGGGCCCCACAGACCGCACTTCCGTTGGACATCCCGATGATTTCCGTTTTGCGCCACTGGGGCAGGGATTTAAAAGGGGTTTTTGGCGCAAGCGATGAGATTTTGGCGCAATTGCGGTGGCTTTCATGCGCCACGAATCGAGGGATGGGGCGTCGGACGACTGGATGGATTAGGAAAAACTGTGGGATTTAACTAAAATATTGTGTCGCAAGCCATGCACTTACATACAACGGGAAGAAGGTGAACTTTGGCGGACCTGATCGGGGAAACGACACATGCAGGATATCGGTGCACAATCTTCATAAAGCGCAGCAGAGTTCATCCAGACCAGGTAGGAAAATGTGCCCCAATAGATTTAGAAGGTAAAAAATACAATACTATTGGTAGGACATCATGCCTTGCAGAACTAAGTAAGGAATTGGAGTGGTAAGATGTATGGAGAGTGAAATATGGAGACAGGAGACCTTATTCTTGAATGAGCCACTCATACAAAACATTGTCAAGAATTGACTTATGCCTTTCCAATCTGTCTATGCTGCCTAGAGTTTTGAAAATGGCCTATGAACCGATAGTTCTGTCTGATCATGCACCGGTAGTTGTAACCATAGGTGTTAGAGAAAAGGTAATAAGACCATTTAGGGAAAACCCACATTGGTTAGTTATTCTAGACCCAGTGTTGAACATGAAGAAAGAGATTGAATCCTTTTGGTCAGTGAATAAGGGCTGATCTAATCTTTTGGTAATTTGGGATTCCCTGAAGGGTCACATTAGGGGAAGATCATCTTAAGGTAGAACTAGCAGCCACTGAGCGCAGTCTAAGTAGGAAACCAACTTTTTTTCAGGTGTATCGCTCATTTGTAGAAGGGGGCGGGCCAGGGAAAAATCAGGCCAATTAGATAAGAAATCCGCAAAAAAAATAGCTACATTTCAACAATTAGAGACAAGGACAGACAAATAAAAAAGGAACAAGCACAGATTGAACAACAATTCTCTAGCTTTTATGAAGAATTATATAGATCATCGAGTAAAGGTTCAGACTCAGACTTAGGGCATATCTTTCAAAAATCTGCTTTCCTAAATTAAAGGCAGATCATATAAAGTATCTGGATAGCCCTATTCTGATGGAAGAGCTAAAAGTATGAGTTAGAGACACTTCTCCTGCTCCGGATGGTTTGCCATTTGCCTTTTACAGGGAAAGTTGGATGTAATTCTTCCCCTTCTAATTGACACGTTAAATGAAATCTTTGCATTAGGAAGGGTCTCTGATTCCATGGCGGATGCTAACATTATTTGTATCTTAAGGATGGATAAGGACCCTATGGATATGGGCTCTTTTAGGCCCATATCTCTTTTAAATACGGATATAAAAATATTCGCTAATTTACTTGCTGACCAGCTACAAAAAGTAATACTGGACATAATACATGGGTCAAAATGTTTTTTTTACAAATTTACAAATAAATGAAACCTCTGGACCAATAGCAAATACTACAACCCATAACCTGACTGTCTACCGAACACACAGAATAGGTAATTAATAAACAGCTCGCCAACATCGAAATGTCAAAAAAGTGCCATTTTCAACTTAGGGCGCTATTTTCTGTTACAGGGTTAAACGCAGTAAAAAAAATGTTTTTATATTTTGATAAATTGGGCATTTTTGAACGCGAAAATACCTAATGTGTTTATGATTTTGACTGTTTATTTTTATTTATATCAGTTCTAGGGAAAGGGGGGGTGATTTGAATTTTTTGAGGTTTTTGTATTATAATTTTTTTTTAACTTTTTTTTATTTTTACTATTTTTCAGACTTACTACGGTACTTTAACCCTAGGATATCTGATCAATCCTACCATACACTGCCATACTACAGTATGGCAGTATATGAGGAATTTCCTCCTTATTTATTACAATGTGCTGGTTTTGAAAATAGGCCTTGGTCATCAAGGCACAAATGAGCTTGGTCACCTAGGGGCTAACTGTCATTTAACAAGTTAAGGGCTCTTTACATTTCCATGCCTCTGTAGAGGTGAAATAAGAGTTTGTGAGCGCTAACAGTTACTGCTGTAAGCAGTATGTGTCCACATGAGCTGTATAACATCTGTGTTTCTGGGTGTATGTGTGCAGTCCTGGTGCTTTATTTGTAAATTGAGAGGCACCTTACTGCAAGTGCACCCCATGATGTAACACATGAGTGGGATGTCCCTCCCAATTTACACATAAAGCCCCACCCATCTATGCAAGATTGCGTCTTTATGCTAAATTCTACTCTCCTAGCATCCAGCATCTGATTCTGTCAGGGAAACCAAACACATTCAGATTGGCAAAGAGCTCCTAGGGGGAGAACCCATAAAATACTAGACAGCTTTACAAAACTTATTGCATCTCCTTGAAACTGACAATGAATGGATGCTGTCATGCTCATTTTGAATAACCACCTAATCTGCCCCCTTTGTTATGTGAGAGAGGCATGGCTACACCTGGGTCAAGGTAGGATGTTGGTGACATATTTCCTAGTTATGTCATATATTCTTCCAGGGATCTCCTAAGATTCATTGACAAGATATTGAAATATGTGAGTTACGATCAGGTTTACTTTGAAGTATTGTTTTGCCATAATCTAAAGTAGCCATTTTAAGAGACATGGCAAGCAGCAGGTTGTAGTAAGGGCCTGTATGTGAGACTCAAAGGATAAGGCAGAGTCAAAGATTACTGCAAGTAAGTGGACTGGGAAGAGTTTGTAGCCATGAATTAATACTGCACCCAGGCAATAGTGTAACTGAGAGTGAGTTGCCCCTCCCTTCACTTAGAAAATGTCCAGCCTCCCATTATTATTAAAATGTCCAGAAATGCAGTGGCCTCCTTTCACTAATAAAATGTCCAGGAGAGGCTTTCCTTCACCAATAAAATGCCCAGAAGTGGCCTCCCTTCAGTAATAAAAAATGTTCAGCAGTGACCTCCCCCCACTAATAAAATGTCCAGCAGCAGCCTCCCCTCACTAATTACATGCCCAGCAGTGGCCTCCTTTTAGTTACAACATGTCCAGAAGTGGCCTCCCTTTATAAATGAAATGTCCAACAGCAGCTTCCGTTCACTAATAAAATGTCCAGTAGCAAGTATACCATCCATCAATTCCCCCAAAAAATTTTCAGCTGCAGTTTTACCAAGTAATTGACTGTTTAGAACATATTTGCACTTTTTTTGTTTCTATAGCCCAAGTGCATAACATTACATTTATCTACATTAAACCTCATCAGCTATTTCTGCGCCCATTTCTCCACGTTCAACAAATACCTCTGTAATCTTACACGGTCTTAGGACTTTACTTTACTTTGAATAGCTTAGTATCATCTGCAGATATTGAAGCTTTACTGTGTAAAGGCCATTACTAAACATATTAAAAAGCAAGGAGCTATACTGATCATTGTGGTTCCCTACTGGTAACATTAACCTAATCTAAGAATTTGTCATTAATAACAACCCTCTGATTTCCAAGAAACAGCATTCTCATTTTATGCACCAACCTTTTATGTGACATTATATCAAACCTCTATTACAGATAAACGAAGGCATGTAAAGGTAGAATATCTAACTTGGAGATCCTAGACTATTTCCTCACATAAACGCATCCATGAATTGTGTCCAACAAAATAGACCATATCCAAGACAAAAAAGTTTTTTCTTTAAACCAATTTTTCTTTTTACGTCAATATTCATCAGTGCAAAATATTTACAGGTAAATTGCAATATCCTTCATGGTTTCATGCTATAAATAGTGGTGCTTGCAATACAATAATATTCCAGAGAGTGTCACTATCGTACATATGTTTTATTTGCTTATGCAGCGCAGTCCATAGTCATATAGTATAGACACTCACGTAGTTGTAGACCTCAGGCAGAGACTCATACTCACAAGACTGCTGAAACAGACGGTATGAGCCACATGACATGACGTGACGTCAGACATGCCCGGCACACACCTACAGTGACTAATTATATCCCTCCTTACAGAAATCTATGGTAAGTACTGCAGATGCAACTTAAATATATTAATTAAATGGCACAAAATCATATAAGACTAAGAATTATACATCCTACATATGATCACAAATTGCGGGAAAATTGAGGGAAATAATCAAACACAGAGATTTCTAAATAAAAATATGTCAATATATTGTGATGTAATACACATATACTAATGTATCATATCTCTGTTGAATACTCAGCGTAAAAATACATTAAAATTACATTCTTCATTTAAGCTATCTATCCAAAAGACTTCTCTTTGTAGTAACAGCAGTGTTATTTCTTCACTATCATAACCTTCTACTTCTTCTATTATTAACCATTTTATATCAGATAACTGATGCCTACATTCAGAGAAATGTCTTGCTACAGTTGTTTCCCTATATTTTTTATTCATCTTAATATTTACTTATTTCATGTGTAAAGTCTAATAGCTGACCTATGTTGATTAAGTTGTGTTTTTATTGTTCTTGAAGTTTGCCCTATGTGTACATTTCCGCAAGGGCATTTCAGCATGTAAAATGCAGAATGCCAACCTCTAATATAGATATCAGATATATATCAAACCCCTATATCATAGGTTCACATCCATCTACAGTGAGTTATGCTGTACAATGACTCTCCCAGCTCAGATTCCATCCACCTTTACCAGAAGCAGAGATAAAGTTCCCCCAGAACCTTTTTTGTTAAATGAGGGTTTGGCCTTCAGAAGAGATGTTTGATGATGATGATAATGATGACAAAATACAACTGTCAATGGCTGTGGCTTTCTGTGCAGATAGAGAAGGAGGGCAGCAGTGATAGTTTGGTGGTAGAAGTGAACGGTGATGATGAGGTTCCAGACTTTACATGGGTGGAAGGCAGTGAAACTTTGGTCAAAAAGGTGATGGCAGGGTTGAACCAGCCATAAGGCCAGTTGAGGTTCTTGCCTCTGGCCGCACCACTCGGATTAAGGTGGAGGGGCGGCATAAGGGGTACAGTCACCTGATATTTAAAAATATGGGTGTAATAAGGGTAAGGCACTGAATGGAGAACTGAGGGGGTGCCATTCTATAGTTCGCCTCAGTAAGCAGAGACTTTAGGTTCACCTCTGGGCAATGGTCAGGAAGCAGCTGGCAGAAGAAGGGAAAGGGGAACAAGGTGCAGCAGTCAGCTCATAGCCACATCATCGACTGCTATTGCTAAAGCCTTAACAATCTGAGAACATCATGTATGATCAGGCAACTGCAGAGTATACATGAGATTCAGTGGCCTAGAAAAGCTAGGAAACACACAAGGTGTTTCTGGTCCTGAATAAGAGCATTTCTAAATAGCTGGCATTTGAAATGCTCCAATTCAGGCTTGTTATCAGGGACAGCAATAAAGGGGTATTCTCGTCTGGACATTCACATTCAGTTTCATTAATCTGCCATATACAAACATTTCTTTAAATAGATGTTATAAAATTTTTGTATCTGTGTGAAGATAATTTCTCATAAATGTAGTCATATGGTCCCTTAGATACAAGACTGTGTCCTTGGATACGGCCACCTCTGCTGGAGGGATTGCACTAAGAAACAAAAGGTTTTTGTATATGTAATGTCCGTGGAGTTACTGCATGTCCCTTAGGCATCCTGTAGTAATGAATTCTGAAACAAGTGGTCAGGCCACTGGTGCCAAAATGTGAGGAAGCTATCGTTTGTAATGGACAACATGGCTACATTTATGAGAAATTATCTTCAATCAGGAACATTTTTTTAAATGACAAACTGAAGAAATGTTTACATAAGGCAAATGAATTAAATGTGAATGGCCTGATGGGAATACCCCTTTAACCCCTTAAGGACCAAGCCCTTTTTCGTTTTTGCGTTTTTATTTTTCACTCCCCATTATTATTATTATTATTATTATTTTTCCATGTACAGAGCTGTGTGATGTCTTATTTTCTGCGTAACAAATTGCACTTCGTAGTGATGGTATTAAATATTCCATGCCGTGTACTGGGAAGCGGGAAAAAAAATCTAAATGCAGTGAAAATGATGAAAAAACACATTTGCGCCATTTCTTGTGGGCTTGGTTTTTACAGCTTTCATTGTGCGCCCCAAATGACAAGTCTACTTCATTCATTGGGTCAATACGATCACAGGGATACCAAATTTGTATAGGTTTTATAATGTTTCATACATTTACAAAAATTAAAACCTCCTGTACAGAAAAAAAATCTTCATTTTACATTGTTCTCGCCCTAATAACTTTTTCATACTTTAGTCTACAGAGCTGTAGGTGGTGTCATTTTTTGCGGCTTCTGATGAAGTTTTCAACGCTTTTATTTTTAGGACTGTGCAACCTTTTGATCACCGATAGCGGGTGTTAGCGACGGGCGTTTGCTTCATTATGATGCAAATGCCCGGTGAATATGAAGAGGGCTCAGCCCGTGAGCCCTCTTCATACTCCCCCATGCGCAGCAAGACATAAGGGTACGTCTTATTGCGCTATGGGGTTAAAGATTTGATGATGGTGGCACCCTACACCAAAAGGTTGTCAACAAATCAGAGTGCACCTCACAAGTGACACATGGGCAAGTAAGCAGGGTTAGGGTTACATGTACTTAACTGCCTACTTACTGGATTAATGTAGTGGTAGATGGTCCTGAAGCAGGAGACTCACTTGCCTACTTTCTTCCCCAACCCACCATTGCAGGACATCGATCCTTGTCTCCAGTTGCAACCTACTCCTACACCGTTTCCTCCTCTTCTCATTCCTCATCCTTTCAGTGCAGCACCCACAGCACTACTTTTAGTCAAGTCATGGGAAAATGGCAGTAGGCAAGGATGAAAACTTATCTGCCTGGGCACAAGACCACACACAGCAAGGGAGTTGTGCACTGGGAGTGGACAAAGGAGTGGTTGCTGCCACTAAACTTTGAGCCCAGGACCATGCAGCAGCTTTGGGCTGAGCCCAGGCAACACACATCCCATGTATTGTGCATGTGCTCAACTTGATGGTGCAAAAGTACCTAGACAACTATACAGAGCTGCCAGAGCTGCTGCTTCAAGTGTGTGCAATGTGTTCACACTTTCAGCGTTCTCATCCTGAGGCTGCTTGTGTCTGTACTGCAGACGACATTTGTGATGTACCAACTAGGTGGAATTTCACTTTACATTTGCTGAAAAGGTTGTTTCAGCAGCAGCAGGCAATTGGGGATTTTCAGCTCCAGAACGCCCTGGTGAGTCATAGTAGTGATGAGCAGCACTTCACATCAACAACTGGGTCCCTAGGAAGGACATTTGTTCAGTGCTGCACTGCTTTCATGTTTACTTTGCAGCTGTCTGGTCATACACAAAGTTCCTAGAGTGTTGAGTCTTCAGTCGCACATTATAGACTGTGGCAACGTGTGCAAAGGATACTTGTTTCAAAGTCAGGCAGATTACATGGCGTCGAAAGTCGTGGCTACGGGCTGACCTCCAGGATTTTGCTCCCAATCACATTCTCTACTGGCTTCCTGATGACAACCTCTTCATCTGAAAATATCACTCCTTTTATCCATGTTTGGTTTAGGACCTCATCATCAGCCCAGGCAACTTCTTCCACTGGGCCCTCACCATGGCCCTCCTTTTCCATGAGCATATTACATCAAAGCCACAGTAGTTGGCAGTTGGGTTTCATCATCATTATAGATGTCTTCTGATGGTCTGCTGTCCATACCCTCTTCCTTTAACACAAGTTCTTGCTAACAATGATGCAAATACGTCAAAAATAGCTGTGTAAGGTAACACTGATGCAAATACTTCTAAAACTGGTAGTGTAATGTGACACTGATGCAAATACTATTAAGGCAAGTACTGTAAGATAACACTAGCAGAAATAAATAAAAGTATAAAAGTATAAAATAACACTGACAAAAATACTTATAAAACTGGTAATGTAGGGTAACACTGATGTTATATATAGTTCTAAGACTAGTAATTCAACTTAACACATTATGATACTGGAAATGCAAATTATAATAACATTGACCTTGCACTATAGCAGCCTATGAGTAGAACATGCAGGGCAATGATTTAAAATTTCCAATTGTTCCTAATCACAGTAGCCTCATCTCACTACTTAACTGTCATTATAAAGTTAATTCACATGTTCAACCTAGCCAATTACAGCCTTGATAAACCTGAGGCATGGCTTAGATTTCTAAAAGGCTATAAGATGGCTTATTGGTTCTTACGCAGTTTTAACCAGCTTTCCTAGTTTTCCCTGGGATTGAATCCAAAGCCCAACGGCAACCTGTCACTCGCCTTTGGGGTCGTGTTGCCAAACCCGCCATGTTTGGTATGGATCCAAATTTTGCAGCTCAGGTCCGTTCATCACTAGTAAATAGTAAATTGGGAATGATACAGTGGATTTAAAATGTATGATATATAATAATAAAACCCACAAGTTCCTGGGAAAAATACTTCAACTACTGAAGGAGAGCAATATGGCTACACTGAGATGCATATGATTCTGCAGAAATATGTCTCTCATTAATCTCCCAAAGCTCAGAAAAGCATTTTATGGGAAACATCTTTTAAAACCTGTCAACCCCATCAGTCATTGACTGGCAAACCAAATTCTTGACAAGATAATGAAATGTGTCTGATGTCAATAACCAACAATCTGTCTATTGAATTGTTTAATTCGGCACAACTGCTTTCATGAGGAAGTCATGCTGTAAAAGTACTATGTAGACAAACATGAGGACCGAGTGCTATATTTATGCAAATCTATATGAATAATTAGTAGGTGTCTATAATGGGAAAATCATAATATTTTGATTGAAGGGCATTTGATTATACAATGAGAGAAATGATCTGCCCCAGCAGTGAATGTGAAGGCAACCAATTCATGTGTAGCCAGAACTATTGTAGCTAATTAAACTCTCTGATTCTTTCCACTGTGTCTCTCCATATTAGCTTGAACATTTCAAAGCATTGCTTTTTATATGAAGACTTTACTTTCCTTATACTTGTGGCTATACAGTAGGACACTTGCTGTTACTTACTTGATAGCAGCAATCAATTTAACTGAAGTGGATATAGTAAGTACTCTGTCTTACATACTCACTATGAAGTTGGGTGTAAGATAAGGACATTGCTATGCCAATCAATTGCTGTGGGTGGAGGGGGCTGTAGGAGACATCAATTGCTGGGGTGGCTGTGTTGAACATAAATTGCTGTGGGGGACATAAATTGCTGGGGTGGTTTTCGTGGACATCGATTCCTGGGGGACTGTGGGAGACATCCATTGCTGGGAGGGAGGTATCAATTGCTGAGGGACTGTGGGGGTATCAATTGATTTGGAGGCCTGTGGGGAACAACAATTGCTGGGGGACCTATGGGAGACATAGATGTAAATATACTGAGGGCTGTGGGGGACATTACTAAGTGTGGCCTCTGGGGGAAATAATTTGGTGTTGATTGTGGGGATCAATAGTAATTGGTGTTATGGTGGACATTACTGCGGTCTGTGGGGACTTTACTTATTAGGGGAATACTTACTGGGGGCTATGTGGGGGACATTACTTACTGGGGGCTATGTGGGGGACATTACTTACTGGGGGCTGTGAGGGACATTTCTGACCGGGAATGTGGAGAACATATCTTACTGGGCTGACTTCTTTGGTCTGAGGAATTATTCAATATTATTTAGTGTGGATTATTAGGTGGGGGCTCCTTTTGGTGGATATGATTAGAAAGGATCCACGATAATGGGGCATTAATTGTAGGGGTATAAAGGGACATTTATCAGTGTAGGGATTACATTGAGTGGGAATTAGTGGAGGTCACAGGTATTTAGTGTTTATTGAATTAAAACATGTGATGTAAGTTTTAATTAAGGGGTTTTGGAGGCAAAATCAGAACAGCATAATGTATATCACCAAAATTGCAGGCATTATAAAGTGTGGGAGCCCACATTAGGGGACAGTGTAAAGAGCATTTTACAATGTAGGGCCTAGAATTGGAGGGGGGCTTTAACATTGCCTTATTCTAGGAAGAATTTATTATTTGGGTGTTAGTTTTCATTAGGACTATCTGTGTAGTACTATAACAGTATTGGAGAGAGAGTGCCAGTGGTAGTAGCAGGATAACAATGTTTGGGACAATGAAGAACATAAGATAACTTTGTGAAGAACTCCATAGGGATGACAATTGGCTAAAAGAGGAGACAGAGGAGGAGAAGATAGAAAACAAGTACAACCTGAGAACGCGGCACATGCACTCACTGGATGGAATAGCTATAGATTTATCCTGTGTTTTCTATATCTGTATATTATAAGTACAGTTGTTTTTGGTGCAAGCATATGTTAGGGTGTTATGTATAGAAGTGGAGACTTTTTAAAATTTACTGCATATAGTGTTTCTCACCATTATTGGCACCCATCTATGATGTTCTTCATAGATGTTAATTTCCTGATAATCCTCATTGCGCCATCTGTAAACACAGTTGCTTTGCATTACAAAAAAAGGTCTTCATTGTTTTATCTGCCCACTGAACATTTTTCAGAGCATTCTTCCACTGTCTCTGGGATGATTAGGTTGTCAGAGTCACAGAAGCAACTGAACTGTTCTACATTGTCATAGTTGTACAATGTATTTATGAAAAATAGCTATGCTATTTTAAAGCTCATTGTTTGTGCCAATTCTGTAACTCATATAAAAGTCTACAAAATTCCAACCAGAAAACCATAAATTCCAGTAGAGAGATAGGGATTTTCTCAGCCAGCCATGAATGCTGGCGATCACAGCAATATGTCTTCTTGGCTTATATTCATAAGAGTGCCAAAGCAGACCTTTGTTTTATTGAACAGCACCTACAATGGTTACATGTAACCAGGACCTCAGTACTGTAGTTATTGAAAGGGGTTCCGACAGTTTACCCTATAGTTATACAAATCTTTATTGTATATACTTTTCTACTTTGAGCTTGACATCCTTTGCTTCGGCACCTTAACCTAACATCCTAACCTGTCTCGATACATCAAACTACGTAATAGTATATAATGAAAAAGTACAAATATATATACAAATATTAGGTACACCTGTCCAACTGCTCGTTAACACTTAATTTCTAATCAGCCAATCACATGGCGGCAACTCAGTGCATTTTGGCATGTAGACATGGTCAAGACAATCTCCTGCAGTTCAAACTGAGCATCAGTATGGGGAAGAAAGGTGATTTGAGTGCCTTTGAACGTGGCATGGTTGTTGGTGCCAGAAGGGCTGGTCTGAGTATTTCAGAAACTGCTGATCTACTGGGATTTTCATGCACAGCCATCTCTAGGGTTTACAGAGAATGGTCCGACAAAGAAAAAACTTCCAGTGAGCGGCAGTTCTGTGGGCAGAAATGCCTTGTTGATGCCAGAGGTCAGAGGAGAATGGGCAGTCCGGTTCGAGCTGATAGAAAGGCAACAGTGACTCAAATTGCCACCCGTTACAACCAAGGTAGGCAGAAGAGCATCTCTGAATGCACAGTACGTCAAACTTTGAGGCAGATTGGCTACAGCAGCAGAAAACCACACCGGGAGCCACTCCTTTCAGCTAAGAACAGGAAACTGAGGCTACAATTTGCACAAGCTCATCGAAATTGGGCAGTAGAAGATTGGAAAAACGTTGCCTTTTCTGATGAGTCTCGATTTCTGCTGCGACATTCGGATGGTAGGGTCAGAATTTGGTGTCAACAACATGAAAGCATGGATCCATCCTGCCTTGTATCAACGGTTGAGGCTGGTGGTGGTGTTGTCATGGTGTGGGGAATATTTTCTTGGCACTCTTTGGGTCCCTTGGTACCAATTGAGCATTGTTGCAACGCCACAACCTACCTGAGTATTGTTGCTGACCATGTCCATCCCTTTATGACCACAATGTACCCAACATCTGATGGCTACTTTCAGCAGGATAATGCGCCATGTCATAAAGCTGGAATCATCTCAGACTGGTTTCTTGAACATGACAATGAGTTCACTGTACTCAAATGGCCTCCACAGTCACCAGATCTCAATCCAATAGAGCATCTTTGGGATGTGGTGGAACGGGAGATTCGCATTATGGATGTGCAGCCGACAAATCTGCAGCAACTGTGTGATGCTATCATGTCAATATGGACCAAAATCTCTGAGGAATGCTTCCAGCACCTACCTTTTGAATCTATGCCACGAAGACATTGAGCAGTTCTGAAGGCAAAGGGGGTCCAACCCGTTACTAGCATGGTGTAGTGTATATTTATATTGGGTGGATATAGTTACTCTTACTCCATTTCATAAAACAGACCTATATAATCAGCTTTGGAGAGAAACAAGATGAACTATCTATGCACTGTTCTTCTCTGTACTGGTCTTAAATTTTAAAAGATTTAGTGATCTCCAAGATTTACATTTATTTGAACCTAACCTGCTAATTGGTCATACACCAAGGAAAAGGTGTTGCTGAGGTTATCTGCTGTCAGATCTAAATTCAATGCTGGTGAACAAAGCTGAACCATATTTAACCAGAGTCCATCTTCCACTTTCATCAAAGTGCATTTAATTATTAACAGACACTACAAACAGAGCTGTGCAAGAAAAGGAACATCTCACTGTGATCAAATGTTTGTAAACAGAATTCTAAGAAACATAAAATTACATTTATTTCTCCTTCAAGCAATCCTTCTTTTGAGCCACATATTATATTACAGCCTATAATATTAGAGCTCTGCCCTCACACATGTTTAATGTGTTTATTATAAATGTGATGGCACCTATGGAGGACTTATGTACATATAATTAATACACTGACTACCCTGAAAACATTGACTATTCAATAACCTGTCCATATTTCCATTAAAGATGTCTGCTATGAAAAACAATAGTCTCTACTAAGCACAAAGCACATGGGAATATATCTAATGTAAATTGGAAACCAGGTGTGTTTTGCCACAGTGTTTAGAATTGGGGTGTGCTTCCCAGTACACTGTGCATGGAATTAGTTGACAGATAGACCATTCCGTTTCATTAGGTTCCAACCTACTGTTGTAGGACATAAACTCTGACAAATAGAATTCACACAACACTCTTGCCAATAAGAAGCGATGTTAGGTGACGTGGTCGGGTTCAATTGTGGCTCTTAGATTACTGCCATGATTGGTGCCAGCCCCAACTGCAGGAGTAAGAGGTGGTGTTATTCCAGAGAAGGAGGAATGTATATGCACAATAAGACACCCTGCCTTGGAAATCCTGGACATAGAGCCCCTTGGTATTGCTTGCTCCTGGTCCGCGTACCCGACAGTTTCTGGACCTACCATCACTCCCCACGACTGAGCCATGGGTCACAACCGACAAAAAGGAAAATCACAAAGGAAACTAAGTCATACAGGTTGAAAGCTCATGGACTAACTGTAACTCACAGCAGACAAAACTGCCAACGATATTTCACTGACTGTGCCCATACCCGGAACTGAGGCCCAGCATCACATAAGTCTACCCAAACTGGGCAATGAATAGATCCCCAAAACTAGGGACCATGTTAGATGTACTTTGCAACCTCACCCCCCCTCCAAAGGGTTCTCCACTGAGATATTACATAATTAGAGAATTATACTCCACACCTGAACCTCCCTATGGAACCCAACATTCTAAGCTCCAGCCACGATCTCCCCCTCTTGATTCACCCATACTAGTAACCACTAGAACTTCTAGAGAGCAGGCCTATTGCCACAGCCACCGTCAGGGACACTCTACTCTCCCCAACCCCCTCTCATCCCACAATTAGAAGCATAGCCCACATATGCTTCTCAGCGATGAAAGGTGGTGAATGGATGAACTATTATGTTTTTGTTAATAATACTAACAAGGCATGTGTTAACCACATGTCAACAACCTGTGTTTATAGTTTATGTTTTTGTTCTTTGTACAGGTCTACTCCATTTGCTCTGGGAGATCTGCGTTTCCACCAACCAATACCTAACTATGAGTCATATTGGCATGCAAAAACAAGGTGACAAGCAAATATGGCCACAGTAAAAGTTGCAACTTCACGTTAAGGATCTCAACACACCACAGAAAGGGTCTCAAGTCCTCATCCTACTAAGTCCCATACTCTTAATATGCTATCTACAAGAACACACTTCAACATACAAAGATACCAACACTACATAAACCACATTCCAACACGTTCCAGAACCTTGACAAGGCAGCGAGGGGGGGTTACAATTGCAATAGCCAAAAAGATAACAGTTTGAACATATTTCTTCTTCTGTAAAGCGAGGGCAGATTCTTTTCATAAAGGTCTCTTAGACAACACTATAGTCAGACTATCCCATCTGTATGCACCGAAACGACAGGTCAAAAAGACTGGTTATAATGACAGACAACTTTACAACAAACTTTGGCCGAAGGTAGGATTATTGCAGGGGGAGATATGCAATGTTTTGCCTTGCATCCTATCCTAGCACCCTCAAAAGGAACTCAGTCCCAATCCCTTCAATAAGTGATCACTGTGGTTTATATGCGCATATCTGTAACTATTAGTGGCGATACGCTTCCCTCCTGCATACATCTCACTTAGCTTGATTCTATATGGGTATCTACCAATAAAAATTTTTGGCTGAGACAATCAAGGATCGCCACACCGCACATAGGATATCATATGGTGAAGCACAGCTATCCGCTTTGATGTCTGTTGTTAATATGTATATACCTATGGTTTTGAATTGTTCGGGATGAATGGCACTAACTGGAAGAATTATTAAGGCTCACATCCCTATAGTGTATATGGCATATCTGTAGTGGTATAAGTCATTATTTGGACATAATATCCATGATCACTTGAAAATAGACACAATATAACACTTACCGGCCACTTTTTATGTACACCTGTCCAACTGTAGCTCTTACAACTTAATTTCTAATCAGGCCAATCACATGGTCGGAAACTCAGTGCATTTAGGCATGTGAATGGATATAATGTCCGACTCTCCTTCAGTTCAAACCCGAGCATCAGTATTGGGAAGAAGGTGATTTGCAGGTGCCTTTGAACGTGCATGGTGTGTTGGTGTCAACTAGTGCGATGCCATTTGTCAATTGGACCCAATCTCTGAGGATGCTTCCAGCACCTGTTTGAATCTATCCATTAAGAATTGAGGCAGTTCTGAAGGCAAAAGGGGGTCCAATCCTTACTATCATGTGTACTTAATAAAGTGGCCGGTGAGTGTACATTAATTCACATAGTTTAAACTAACCATAGGGAGGTGGGTCCCAAAAAAAACCCCAAAAAACCCAAAAGTATTGGTGAAAAATATAACTACACATGAAAAAAAGGGCCCAACATATTGACAGTAGGATCAAAAGAGGGCGAGAGCTCAAAACCCCATAACACATTTAGTTCTTAACTGCAGTAGCCGAATATAGAAACATAAATAATTAATTAACACACCTTTAGTAATTCAAAAAGAATGAGTAGGGGCATGTCAATAAGCACTGGGGTTATAGATATTATTGCAGCCAAAGTTAATCCTCCATTCAGTCCCCATCAGGGCTTTCAGCAGGGATTTCCAGTGATGTAATACACCTATATTCCCTTGTAAAGCTACGTCTATATTTCCCTGATGTGGTCCCATCTGAACCTGATCAATCACCCAGAATTTGAGTCCTGTGTTTCCTCCATGATGGAGTCCTCACATGTTTGATATTGAGTATCTTATTCCTATTCTCCCGTAATGTAACTCATATGGCTTGGAATGCCTCCTTCCGTATGTTGTATCTTTTTTGGGTCCACGTAATAAAAACTTGGGCAATCCAAAAAACTGTGCACATAGACCTTAAACACCGCAATTACTCCTGCAGTTGAAATCTTGTTCATGAAAAGTGGTTTCATATTTGCTTGATTGGTGGAAGTTCCTGTTCCTAGGCCGAAAGAGAAAAAACGAGCACAGGGTACGGGGTAGTAGCCTAATACTAGATTTCTTAATCTACGAGCAGAGATTGGGTCGCTGCCAGAGAAAGTGACCTTGTACCAAAAAAGATAAGATCTGAAAGTAATTATGGGTCTATCTTAAGCCTTTTCCTCAAGTCTGGGTCCGCATTAGGATCAAGCCAATCCTCGAGGAGAATGCCTTTGATGGTATCTGCGTAGTCATCATGGTAAACGCTACAAATCTGATGACTTGCTGAGCGTTTGTTGTGGATTCTTTTGGAAGTGTATGTCTATCGGTATTGTTTGCTCTTGAAAAAGCTCTATACAGACAAGCTTTTGGGATAGCCCCCGGTTCCTAAAAACTGCTGTATAGGTTGTCACATTCCCTTCTTGAAGGTTGCCCTCATCTGAGCAATTTCTCTTCTACGCGCCCAAGATACTGCCCTATCGGTATAAACCCGATCTAGGGTTTGAGGGTGCCAGCTTGCCAATCCAGTAATTCATTGGTGGAAGTTGGTTTTTGATAGTTCATTTTTTAAATACCTTGAGATATAAGTAGATGTCAGATCCAAAAGTTAATCTTGGGAACTTCAGTTGATTTCCAACATCCAATGGTTGGTTAGAGTTTATCCAATGCATGTAACCGTGACTTTACACGCCTCCAGAATATGGCACATCATCTATGTATTCTAACTCCAATATAAATGTATGGGGGTCAACTGGAGAGTTTTTCTGAGAACACTACATATACACCAACAAGAAAAGGTGCCATATGAAGGGACACAAGTCGCCCCCATGGCGTACCCTAAGTTGTGGTAGAAGGTCCCGGTAACAAAAAATAATTTTCTGGTATAAATGTAGTTTTCAAAAGAAATTTATTTTGTTCCCTAAATTGAATACCATTGGTGTTGAGAAAATATTCAACATTTTTCAACCAGAGCGTACTCATATTGCTATACAGGGATTCAACATCCGCGACTAGCACTCATTGTATTTGATGTTATGGACAATTCCTTCCTGTATTTTTTTTATGGGTCTTTAGTATCCTGCAGGAGGGAAAGGGGCGGAGACAAAAGGCTGCAAGATTTTTAATCACTATATAAGCCTACTCAAGAGAACAAGTGGGTGTGGTATACAAATGGTAAAAAAACTTTAAATATAATCAGCATAAAATGTGCGATCACTGAAAATTACCATAACATCCCATACATAAACCCCGGTCACAGTAATCAAATAATAAGGAATGTTATAAAGATCACACTGCAAGCCCATAAGATAATCTCAGCAAAAATCACAATACAATTGTATGTCTTAAACAAAGCAGTGTAGATACCAAAAGGAATCAAAATACGTAAATAGAATATTACCTAGTATTAGACAGTAAAGAGAGATCTGAGAAAGGACCCCAGGCCTTATCGCCAGTGGGTCAGGCTTGTCAGGGGATATAATCAGTCTGCTCCACTCTCCTTAAATAGTATTGCTACTTCCGTGACAAAGACGCAATGTTTTTTTTAAAGTATTGAAACTGGTTTTCTGTAACCTGGTTGTGGTACATTAGTTTTCCTGTTTGGTAACTTCTGTGTAATGAGTGTGATGAGTCTTATCTACTTCTACTCTTCTACTTCGGCTCATTAGGCCGCCACCTAATGCCTCTATTTCTCTTCGTCTAGTATTACGACTGGTAGCGTGTACACCAAAACCAGGGAATGTCTGTTACAAATGTAAACTTATTTAATATCCATTAATATATGTTATGTTCTACTACCTGCACACTGGTGGGTCTGCCTGTCCCCTTATAGATGCAGGCCAGCAGCACTCTGTGTTTTATAGGGCAAGCTCCAGAGAATTGTGTGGTATTTCAATTGTATAAAGGTGTCTGTCCCAGCAATCTGGGGTAATTATTATGTTGGAGATTTGTGTTTTGTCTGCCTGCTGGTCTGTGGGAACTACCAAGAGCCTGGTAGTTTTATTGAACTATTATGTTTACTATATGGACCTTTTCAAATAAAACTCCTTTGGATTATTTTCATCACGCAAGCATGGTTTGTGCATTGAAAAGCCTATGCCTCCACTTATCCTGGTTCCGTCATTGTGATCGTAAATGCATCATCATGAGTGTCGTCTGTTTCCCCATCTGCAGCTGGGCCTTAGAGTGTGTCACGAGTGAGCAGGCATGCACTGCCCCCTCGTGGAGATATCAGATTGCCATCAACAAAAAATGAAGGGAAAATGGTCAAGTGGAAAACTAAGTAAGTGAACTAATTTGAAAAAAGAACCTCCAATAAACATAGTTTGTAAAGTGAAGTGCAGTGCGATGTCCCTTATTCACATTGTAGACGACCCGTGCTTTAGCCTCAAAGCTCTACATACCATTTTAAAGTACTCTCCTGACAATCACAAACCACACTTTGTTTTTTAATCCATCTTTCCTGAGCACTATAAGCATCTCTGCTATTTTTGTCTGTACAATGCGTTTATTAATAATAAAAGTGATATTTTTAGTTCATAATCGTGTCTGGCTTTCCGTTATAATTAGTCTGCCATGGCATGTTGCAAAAAAATATAGGAACCCCTACCGTTACAGAGAGTCCAGTTTTTGGTAAAAATTGTGTAGGGGCAAACCCGGTACTGTAACTCCTACCATCTATATATAAATATATATATCCAAAAGGACTCTATCCATTGGTTGATGTCGTCAAATGACTTATTCTAGTTGGCAAATGTTTGTTTTTTAATTCCTCCGCAACATAGGTGTATGTAGAGGCCCATTTTAACAGCACCCAAGTGGTTCATGGTACATTGTGTTTGTTAACTATTAGGGCTAATGGATGTAGAAAACCATTTGTTCACGTATGGCTAGAACGCTGACAACAGTTTGGCTGAGTAGAGGCTATAAACCGACCATACTTTGACCTCGTTGAGAACTGGATCATCACATTTCTTTGTTCTATAAACTCTCAACATGGCAGAAAAAAAAAATTCATGTAAAACTCACAGTTTATTCGTGATTCTTATAAATGATGCTATTACATCTACAAATTGCAGAAACGGAAGATTTTCCTACACAGTGTGTAACTACTTACTACTACGTTTACTACTCCCTTCAGAGGAGAGCACAAACATGCTCTAACAGAGTAGAAAGAGAAATGGGGAGGCCAGCTGCAAACTAGCAACAGAAAGTACATTAGAGTCTCTGTTTAGAACTTAGCTGTCACATCACAGCTCCTCAACTGGCAGCTTTATTTAAATAGTACCTATCAAAACACCATGTCACCCTCCTAAGCACTCCAGATGCGTCCTACATGGTCGAGTGTCAAAAAAAAGCTATCTGGGACTAGCCTATTAAAAGGAACGATTGAAAATATTATTTGGAAAAACACAGACACTTAGACAGAGGAAATTTGAAAAATATTGTTAGACAGAACAAATCTAGTTTGAGGAACACACAAATAACTATAAAAAGATGCACAAACATTTGCCCTGTTGTCATCTGTTTTGGAAACCCCATCTATACCCTGTGACGTGCTTGATTGAAGCCAATTTTCATCCTACAGCATGACAATTACCCAAAGCACACCTCTAAATTATGCAATGACATTTAAGGAAGAAGCAGGTGGCTGGTATAATGGATGGGCCAGAGCAGTCACCCGATCCACCCACCAATGAGCAACGTGTGGGAGCAGCTTCACCTTATTGCACGCAAACTTGTGGGATGGGGCTACTAATGTGTGAGTGAAATTTCTCCATACTCAGCAATTTAACAGCTAGAATTCAAGGGAGCATTCTTTGATGACAGAAAAGTTTGGAGGAGAAATATTATTTCAACTGAAAAAACTATATATTTCAAAACTTGTAATGTCTGAAAACAATTTACTCTTACTTCTCGACCTAATCACAAGCCTCTCACCCCGCCAAACCACTTCCTTACGCTGTACTGAGAGACCGATCCTGCTCAAACAGTGGCTGTCTACGTTTGGAATCTATTCCTTCTGATATATTGGTTTGGCTTTAATCCTGTGTCATGTCATAATGCCTATTGTAGGTCATGCTTGATGTTACGTTGCTGCCCTTACAAGGCAGCTAAAAGGAGGCATGTTTTCTTTCTCTTATTCCATCCTGTAAACTTTGCATATTTTCCCATATTTCCCAGAATCCCCCTAGTGGGATTTTAGCCATAGCTATACTAGTACACTCTGGGCTACAACACTGCCTCAGCGCTGTAGGTATGAGGATGTGCCACTAGGAATCAGGAATGTTCAAGCTTCATTGAAGCATTGAGAGAGGAGGTACCAAGAGCTTCAGATGTGATTCCTAATGTGCTTCACAAATCGGACTCACATCTGGAGAAGTGTAAACCTCCCTAATAAGGACCTATGGTCGTGTTTAGTATTACAAAATTCACCTGGCAGGCTCTCCTTAACAAATCCGATTTCTCCTGGTGGAATCAGAGCTGAACTGGTGAGGAACGGATATCTGTATAAGAAAAGTCTTTTTATAAGTCTCCCTATAAGTCCAAATTGTTATATACTATGAATTATTAATAAAGCTGGCCTGAGGCGAAGCAGTATTTACCACTATATGGTCACTATAAATGTGGACTACTGGTACACATGGCATGGGGGCCCACTTGGGTAAGTTTTGCCCCCCCCCCAATGCTAAACCCCTAGCCACACCTCTACCTCTTGCTTTTAAGATATTAAAGTTCTTATCTCTTTTCATTTTATATTGAAATAGTTCACAGGGCTATTATTTCAATAACTATCATTCGGAGTATTTGAACCATGTGTTGCATTTTTTTTTGTGGAGGGTGACTAAAAAAAATTATTAAGGACATTATTTATTTTTGGTTAGATGTGAACTTTTAGCTTCATTGTGAATGCAAACCAGATATTGGTATAATTGTATCTATTTTTTGCATTGCCATTAGAACGGGGTTTTTTCTTTTATTAAATTATAAATTTTTATTTGTTGTTTTACATTTCTTTTAATATAAACAAAGGATACATATCTTATAGGATTTTGTTTTTTTTTTTGACAATAATGATATATCAATCACATAAAGTACTTCTCCCAGT